>JABUQX010061784.1:80000-111243 GCA_015478945.1 Trachelipus rathkii
GAATGCCAGACATCGGTCCAGGGTTGAGTTGAGAGGAAAATAGGAGGTGAACGCAGATTGCCTTTTCAGTTTGGAGAGTTAGCAACAGAGCCATCAGATC
This sequence comes from Trachelipus rathkii, assembly GCA_015478945.1. Taxonomy (NCBI): domain Eukaryota; kingdom Metazoa; phylum Arthropoda; class Malacostraca; order Isopoda; family Trachelipodidae; genus Trachelipus; species Trachelipus rathkii. The sequence continues at coordinate 80,101 of JABUQX010061784.1, forward strand.
GATAAGAGGAGGAAAGGCAGATTTACAGAAGTTCGTTAGCGAGTTGTTTTTGTCAGAGGCCATGAAAGATTTATCACGTAGGAACCAAGGAGGTTCGCGGCACTATTGTCGTTTGACTGAAAGCCCGCTTTGCTTGTCGAAGAGTATCCCTGCAACGATTTCTAGCTGAATGAAAATTAGCTTGAGTGATAGGAGAATGAGGATTTTTTCACTCCCGATAACGCTTGTCTCTACGCCTGAATGGCCCAGGAAAGGCGCACGAATCGAACCGATGGATTATGAGGAGAGAAAGATTTAGTCGAAGAAGGAATGAACCTGCTCATCCCGCCAACAATTACAGCTCCCACCTTATCTTAGTGGCAGAAGCTGAAGCGTCGTCAGAGTCAAAGCAGTCATTCCAATTATAGTTAGCATAGAAGCGACGCAAGGCCTCCCAATCACACCGATCAAAGTGCCAGAAAAAAATGTTATTCAAAAAAGAGCATGAAAAAGAATGAAATACGACTTTGAGTATATGTGAGAAGAAAGAATTAGAAAAAGTATATAAAATAAAGACTATAATTCTGAAATTTTCTTTTGAATAGGCTGTAAAATTTAGAAAAAAGAAAAGAACCAACTGGTACAGAAAATGTAAATATTGGACTGGGGGTATAACGAATGGTAACCCTATGACGAATTCTGGCAACTTGGTGCTTACGTCATCAAGGCCGAGTCAAAATGAATTAGAACAACCGGATTGGAGTCAGTTATTATTTGGACCTTCTGATAGTTGCTATTCTGACTTTGATAAGAGTTGCTATTCTGATTTCGAACTTGGTGGTCTACCACTCAGAAGTTTGAGATTGTATTTATTTAAGAGTGAATAATTAGTATAAAATAAATAAAGGAAAATTTTAGTATTGATTCTGACTGGTGACATTGGTAAAGCTTTGGAGGCGAAATTTGAGGTAATATATTAATAATAAATACCAGAGTTTGGTTGGAGGTTAATCTTAGATGAGAAGTTTTTTTATTATTATTACGAAAAAGAAGGCATTTTAGAAGTTACCTTTTAAGATTGAAGTTTTTCAGTTGTTAATGATTGATAGCATATATTTTTATATAGTAGAGGTAATTGATGAATATTTTATAGTTTAGTTGTCATCATTTTTGAATATAGTTGAGACAAAATTTTTGATAAACATTATAAAAAGATCATGAATGATCGATCAATGTTTTGGTTTTGGAACCTTATATAATCGATTATTTCATTTTGATATTTGATATTCAGCCTCACGTAGATGATATTTGGATCGATTATTCGACTTTCCACTCAATATAATTTATCAATAGATGTAAATAATTATTGATTATTTGGCTTATGTGGTCGATATATTTTGGGATGGAATGAAGTGGGATTACTGCTTGATGTCTTTCCTTAAACTTGCAATGCAGCTGTGTAAATAATTATTGATTATTTGGCCGAGTGGTTTTTTTGTGATTAACCTTTAACAGATATAAATTTTTATCAATTATTTAACTTTTGTAGTCGATATATTTTGTAATTAACCTTCAACAGATATGAATTTTTATCGATTATTTGGCTTTTGGAGTCGATATAGCTGTGATTAATCTTCAACAGATAGAAATTTTTATCAATTATTTGGCTTTTGTAGCCGATATATTTTGTGATTAGCCTTCAACAGATAGAATTTTTTTTCGATTATTTGGATTTTAATTGATATAATTAGGATTTACAACAAGCATCTGAACTTTTGTCGGTTGGTTGAGTTGTTAATCGATATTTTGGAATTAACTAAGTTTGTGGAATTGAGTTGAATTTATGAAAGATTAGACGACTTAATTTGGAGTAACGAACAATTATATATTTGAGAATACGGATTTTCTATGGAAACTTCGTATAAATTTTTGAATTTAGATTTTTTCATTGGAAACTTACAGGAATCATTAACTTTGAAGTATTTTGAAATAATTTAATAAATTTTTGAAAGCTTTTTGAAATTTAGCTTTTTCATTGGAAATTAGAATAACTTATTAACTTAGAAATATTTTGAAATAATTTGATAGATTTTTGAAACAACTTTTTTTTTTAAACTTAAGTTTTTCATTGGAAATTAGAATAACTTGTTAACTTAGAAGTATTTTGAAATAATTCGATAAATTTTTGAAAACTTTTTGAAATTTAGCTTTTTCATTGGAAATTAGAATAACTTGTTAACTTAGAAATATTTTGAAGTAATTCGATAAAATTTTGGAAACAACTTTTTGAATTTTAGTTTTTCATTGGAAGTTTGAATAATTTAATAACTTAGAAATATTTTGAAATAAATTGATAACTTTTTGAAGCACATTTTTGAAACTTGGATTTTTCATTGGAAGTTTGAATAAATTAATAACAGAAATATTTGGAAATAAATTGATAATTTTTGAAGTACATTTTTGAAACTTTGATTTTTTTTCATTGGAAATTTGAATACTTTAATAACTTAGAAATATTGTGAAATAAATTGAAAGTTTTTTTTTTTAAATAAAATTTTGAAACTTGGATTTTAGGTGGAAATTAAAATACATGATTAACTTGGAACTTTTGGAATCACTTTTGGAAAGTAAATCAATGGAATAGTTACCATCATCTGTTTGGATAAATTGTAAATGTATTTTACATAAACGTTTCCAAAATTTCGAAATAATTTGAGATGAGAGCTGATCATTAGACATAGTAAACCACCTATGTAATAATGTGTAGATTAGGATGTTTTGAAATAAATTCATGGTCTTGTACTATCAACAATATAAAAAACCAATTAGGATTTGTCTTTTGACATAAGAATTGTCGGTCTCCAATAGAAATCAGTTCAAGGGTATTCAAGAATATTTAACTTGAATTTCCTCTTCGACATTGAATTTGCATCAAGGAGAGAATTTATTTATAGTAATTAAAGATTCTGATTTCTGCTGGTATGTCTGCATCCGATTACATTATGACATTCTAATAAGTATTGTAGCACTTCAACAGTATAACCGATTGAAATATTTTGAAATAAATTCTTACTATCTTTACTATGACTCCTTTCTTTAATAAGTACTTTGAAATATAAGTACCTGAACATATATTGATATTATTATGTTATTTTGTTCACGTCAGATACATGTCTTACATTAAGCATATTTCGTTATATAAATCAGAGTATTATTTTTTTTTTAATACTTATGTAACGCGAGATTGAGGGAGTAAAGATATAGAGAGGCTTTCTATTAATATTAATACGCATTCTGGAATATAGAGAAGTAAAGAGATATACAGCTATGTCCTCTCGTTGACATAAAATCTGAAAGATAAAACTATACTACAAGGTTTAATTTAAAATCACAACAAGAGTAGATGTCTGTTTAATTTAAAACAGAACTAAAAAAAAGAATATAAAATAAGGGCTATAAATGTTTTCAATGAAAAAAGGTAAATTAAGATTACTTTATAAAAAAGTTTCATAGGAGAATTTATCTCAGGAAATAATTATACGTATTGTTATTAATGAAAAATTGACTTGTATATTTTGATTTTCAACGCAACTATCTTACTCGCTTAGATCCGATAAGTTCTGTATAAGAAATATTAATATCCAATCTATTTCGAACGTATCTTTACGATTCGGTCAGTTTTTAAAAAAAAAAATAGTTGCATTAGAGAGAAATCTTAGTCAATATATTTCCAATAATTTCTCCCTTCACATTGGAAGTTATCTTTTTTGTTCAGGTGATAAGGTTCAACAATTTTCAGTATAGTTAAACTGGAAATATATTACGGCTCTACCCTTAACTCGAGAAGATTAACTACTTGCAAACTATAAAATTGGCTTCCAAGAATGGCAATTGCGATAATCTGCACCTACGTCGCGAACTTAAAGCTAAATGCGGCCTGGATTTGGGTCCTCCAACCTAATTCCTGAACACCTTCCCCACTTAGGTCACGAACCAACAAATGATCTTTGTTTCCAACAAACTTTTGAACCAATTAATTTTACTTCCCGATACAAGTAACGGATTTTAAAAGAGCCGCCTTATTGTGGTAAAATTAGATAAAATAAATTATTTACTATTAAAGGTATATATTTATCCATAAATTATGATAATTAACAATAAATCAACTTATAATAATATTTCTAAATAAATATATATATATATTATAAACCGAATATATATATATAATAGTTATTATATCCTAATATATTTAATAGAAAATAATTATATAGTTATATTTCTCAATATTTTTATTATGATTCGTATTACCTTTGACTCTGCCTCTACTGTTGGACCTCCTCCAGAGATTCAAGACGTCTATACCAAATTTTAAGCTATCGTCTATTCTCTTTCATAAATTCAGGATACTCACTTCACCGAGCATAAATGCTTCTTAAACGATTATTTCGCACACAAAATAACTATACGAGTTCCAACGAACTCAAGGCATAAACAACACGCCAGTCGACAAAAGTTTCAGATGATTACTTATTAGTTTGTGTCGTCATTAATTTCTACTAATTATAAGATTACTGTAACTCAGGTAAACCAAATATCGAAAAAATTGTCATCAAATAATCATGTATCACAGAAGATCTTTACTAATGCATGCCTCAAGCGCTACAAGAAGTAGCATTTTGGTCCTTACCAGAAGCCAAATAATGGTGTGATCCAATTTCATGATCTAGCATGTCTGAGTGAGTGATCTCTGTCCAGCAGATATCATGACACTGCCTTCAAGCTGTATTACTTGGCGCCTCAATTTGGCAAAAAGTTGAAACAGAATAGCTCTCGCTAGATGTTAACCTCTTGGTTCAATTTTCTGTAAATAGTATAAAGATTCTGTACCACAATTCCCTACTATCAGTATTATGTCTTTTTGGGAAGCCTTGAGACGAGTATAAAACTCGATTAACTATATCTAGACTACAAAAGTTAAAATAATGAAAATATTTGGCTTAACCTAGATATGCAATATACAATAACAGAGGAATTGATTAGTTTTAGTGATTTTAAATATCTTTAGTAAATATATTAAGTAAAATGAATATATTTTGATGATATATAAAATATTCTTTCTAATGACTTTTTCAGCTCTCATAACTCCTACGTCTCTTTTGCAGACAATTTATCAAAATAATTACAGTATACGATAAAACTACTTACATTTTTTCATCACCAAAAAAAGGTTAAATGAAAGAGGAATAAAAGTAGATGCTTTAACTTAAAAGAGTTATCGAACATGAAAGAGACCATAACCCTAATGTGTATGAGGAGTCATTGAAATTCAATCAAAATTAAGCCTCTTGTGTGGGTGTATGGAAGCGGTTCAGTAAAGAAATTATTTTTTTTTTTTGTAATATTCAATTCTGGAAAATATAAATTAAATAAAAAGACTTGCATACATGTCCAAATTTTATTCCTACTTTGGGCAGCTGGCAATAAATTCAAAATATTAAAAAAATGAAGAATTTTATTCCGTTATAATAACGATGGAATAAATAGTGACAACACCTAATCCTTAAATCAATCATCATTTATTTTTCCTAATATTTTTATGATATAACATTTTTCATTTTTACATGCACTAGTACTTTTCCAGGGCCAAATTTTTATTCAAACGCATAATTAACACTAGTAGTGCACTAACATGAACACAAACTGTAAGTGACAATATCCAAAGGCTTTAAACCTATAAATATTACGATAATTATTCATTCTAATTTTACTTTTTATTTATTTGAGTTCTTCCCAATAATAAATTCTTAAGTATATAGATCAGTCAATTATCAAAATAAATTGCTAAGAAGAAAAAAAAATATCAACTTATGGCATGCTGATTTCTTTGATACAATGACCTTGAAAGTTACAGGCTAATATTTACTAATAAATTTGAGAACCTTCGTTCCTTTTTCTCGTACATTAAATAATAAAATAAAACACCTCTACTTGCGCCTTATACAGCTTTTTTCAGTCTTATGTTAAAAGTTGCAAGATTAAAATTTCTTGCTTGAACATAACTCTAAGAGCTACTTTGGTATTTCATTATTTGGTAGTATAAATACACTTAATTTGTTGAATGTTCCAAAGTGTTTAAATTTTTAATATTCCCATTTTTTCCTCAGTGTTGTGTTCTGACTCTCCAATTTCAGCTTGTGTAAAATGTGCCCCTTTCATTGCAGTCATAATCTAATACTATAATTCTTTCCTTTTCTTATTCTTATACTAATTGATTTCGACAACTAAATGCACACTAGCGAATATATAAAACAGATCTCAAAAAAATACTTATACATGGTTATGCTGATTGTTCAACTAATGTATCAAATCAAGGTTGTACGGGATTAATGCTTAGGCAATATTTATATGTACAAACTATCTTTATCATAAAGTCAATTTTATCTATATCATGGAGCAACTGTAAAGTATTTCAGTGAAGGAGAGTCCAATAAACTTAGAAAAACGTGACATTTAACAAATTCCGTTGTTTTTTCCTCATATTCTTCATTTTTGATCGGTTAAGTACCCTGCATATGTAACTTTGCAGATGTTAACATCCAAATTCGAGTCACTGTAACATACACAAATGTAACATACACTTTGAGATTTGGAAGTATCGTAGAACATATTCGTTCAAATAGCGGTCAGTAATTCACAATTATGCTATAATTAATCCAGACACTTCTAGGTCCAATATTCTATCATATTTTAGCATTCTTCGAGTTGAACTCAATGGGTTCTAACATTTACTCTATTGGTACTTTCCATAGGTTTTTCTCATATTTTTATACAGTAACCCGTATTTCTAAAGAAAAATCAGAAATTATAGTCAACGTCTTATTTTGTTACTATGATAGAATCTCCTCTTATATTCTCTTTTTTTTTCATTGAGGACTATTTTCTACACATTAAATACTTCTCACGTTCCGTATTTATTTTCTAATTTTGTACATGCAGTTTAGTTGCCACAATCGTTAAGGGTCATTTTCTAAGATATCTCTTTATGAAAGTTAAACTTTTTTTCTTGCGCATCGTGTAATGGAAATCTCTGAAGGTGACTTTTATCGCTGTCGTAGGCTCTTCTCGAATAAGATATCGCCGTAAGTCGCCCTCTGTTTTCGTATATGCTATCAACCCTTTATTAATATTCTAGGAAAAATGTACTAATAAGGCATAGCTTTCCTTGTTTTTTTTGGGACCTCTGTAAACGTCTTAACAGGACTTTCATAATAGTATTATGAGCTATCTTAAGACTTCCCTTGATCCTATTAAATGAAATAGGAATGGTGTCTGTAAGTTGTTGGTTGAAGGGCTTGAACAGCGTTCCACTGTCAACTAAGTCTTCGATCTAATAACATTTTAGCTCTCTCCTCATATATTCCATGGTTCGGAATGCGTGCCTGTTTCCACATGGCCATTAATACGAAGAGCTTTATGAGCTCAAGAGACGCTTTCAATTCGGAGATGAACAGTGAGAGTTGATCGTCAATTCTTCCCTGAATCTTACAGCCTAATCTATTCTATAACAGGTCTATGAATATATAGTTTCTGGTTGCATGGAGAACTTCTCGCAAGCAAGAGGGCTTTATCACATCAAACGATAAGAAGCGCTAACTCACTTGTAGTTTACTTCATACTGGATAATAATTCTTATTCTCTGATGACCATTCATGACATAAATCAATCTAGCTATCAAATATTTCTAGTAAATTCAGCTTTCCTATTAGTATATATATCCTCTATTTAATTTCGATACTGAGTGGCTTGTTAGTACTACCAGTCATATATCATCCCAACTTAGACTAATAAGTGCCACTCTATATCATTTATCATGCCATATCCTTACTTATTATCTCTTATATACTCATAAATATCATACTACTACTATATGGAAACAGATCTAGGTCATTCTCACTTCAGTCCTTACTACATACATATCTCTTCTCTAGGATGTCCTTTAGGCTTTATGGCCTGGTTGATCTAACATTTGTCGGTAGTTGCCTGAGGCTCCTGAGATCTTATTGAAACATGTTATAGGAAAGGCGGTTGTGAGCCACGGATTGGCAATTCCTCCACCGAGTTTATCTGAGGTGAAAGTTAGTGTTATTCCGAGTCATTATGGCCTCACCCTCGTCTCCAGTATATCATATATAATTTACTTATTTATAGTCTATATCAATAGAATATAACACTTTTTCGCCTGATCAAGTTTTGATTGGATAAGGTATCATCACGATCATGTCTAAATATATATATTCTCATAAAAACTGAAGCCGAGCTTCTATGTATAACCTATTTTAAACTCATTTACGCTTTTATATATAATATATAGTATATATTATATCTCTCTTGCAATTCTCTACTATTAATATATTACTAAGTCATCTATTTGATAAAACCTAACTTCTTTATATATCATCCTCGGTATAAACATATACTTATATATTCTTAGTTAACCACTCACTTGAACATCATAGTATCAATGTCTAATAAGAGAAAATCTGTTTAGTGTAGATCGTGTTGCCTTGGGACGGGGACATCTTTAACAGTGAAAGGGAGGGCATCTCTAATTATTGAATTTTAAATATGTATTTCTGAAGGGAAGGGGTGGTGCAAAGAGTGGAGACATGACAGCATTACTTGTGTTTGAAAGTTGTTTGTTTTGTATGGGACATTTTGGGTAGAGGTGCTTGAAGAACATCTTAATGCTAATTTCAATTTTTTAATTTGTGGGCTAAGAGAAATAGTTTATATCACTTAAATATACCGGTAGTTAGCATTATAGAAAATATTGGTATCTTAATTTCATGGATAAGACCATATGGCTTAGATTTATAATACTGTACCTATATAGGTATGATGTTCCTCTTATTGACCTGCATTGATTTGAAATGGTGGTTAATTATATCTATAATTTCCGCCTTTTCTAAAGGCTCCAATATAATATAACGTCGAGAGGAAGACGGGTGACGTGTTTTAGGTCAATAGAGCATGATAAATGACACGTACTTACGCACTATAAAGAGACTCCTAAAAGCTAGATTAGAGCTCGAGGATAATAAAAGAATTAGAATCAGAAAGAGCAAATTTATCTGCATAAATCCCAATTGCAATTGTTGGTATGGTATGGTTAATAATTCTAAAGCAAACAATAAGATAGGGTTTAAAAACTTATATAAACAAATGATACCAATATATTAGAAGGAATATGATGAAAATTTAGAAAATAGTTTGTTTTTACAATGTGGAAATAAAACTGTTTAGTAGAAAATAAAGGTAAAATTTTGGTAAATATGCTGTTTGTGATTTTCCTTACCCTGAAATATATGTTCCTTTATTGTCGATTAAATTTCTCAAACAGTTTTTTAATTTATATATTGGAAAAACTTATTAACTAATCATCATAGTTGTGTACTATATAAAAATCTAATTGGTAAAAGATTTTGAGAAAAGAATTTTATATGCGTAGTGTTTTTCTCTTGCTGATCGGCAAATATTTTGTGGTGCTCTTCATTCTTGTTTACAAGGGGTTCCTGTCTTATCTCAACTTTGTTCTTCACTTTTCATTCAGATCATATCTCCAATAGAAACTTGCAACATTCAAGTTAAGGTATTCATTTATTTGTCTGTAAAGTTTAAACAAAATTTAAATTTCAAGGTAATTTGGATGATCAACACAATCTATTCTAGAGATACTATCATCATCATCAGTTTATGTATTGAATTTAAATTGATTTCATTATGAAATATTTTACTGATGATAACATTATTCCTGTGGTATATATTTCATTATCATTCCTTTAAAGTTAATGATACTCAAGATTTATTTTTTCCTACAAAATAATTTTTTCTTAATAGGTATATACACTATTTTGAATTAATGAGTAATATCAATAATTAATAATTTAAAACCTTACATATACCTTTAGTTATTTATCGGATGCCGATAGTTTGCACTCGTGTCTGGTATAATACTTAGATCTAATAGAGCTTATTCTCAGTGAAGTAAGGATAGCGGTCAAGGTCCTACTAATACAAATATAGTAGATCGAAATATATTACTCGTAAAAATATATCTAATTCATTTTTCTTCGCTTGCCAAGACATATATAATCACAAGAGTCCTGAAAAAAATCTTCCACAGTTGGGCTTCATTAACAAAGTTGGTCATACTATATAACTTCCAGCAAATACATAATTTTTTTTCAATTAATTATATTTCAACACAGTAGGCCCTGTATTTGTATAATTTAATTATAAAAGTTTGTTTCTCTACATTATAAAGTTTTAACATCGTATCTCTCCTGTTTAATTGACAATAAATAAAAAAGATCATCGCGTCTATGGGCCTTAAACATAAAAAATGCACTGTCTTAGGAAAACACTCCACATCTCTCATGATAGGAAGTAAAAAAAGTAATGGCCTTAATGGTTGCTCGTGTTAGTTGGCTCTTCATCAGTCTTTTTTTGTATTTTTCTAATGTAATTTTTGGTTTTTCTTTTTAGTTTATAATTAAAATATAACATATACTTGAATTTGGTATATTTTTATGAAGAATTATACATGTATGAACAGAGGACATTCAAATACTTGTGTAATATACAAGCTAAGACTTCGGATTTGTCCGATGTAGATTCATTTGATCATAAAAAAGTAGTACTAAGTATATCAGCGACTTCTATACTCTTTGAGTAATGCATTATAGCTCTATGGGCATAATTAAATCAAATACTTGATTTTAATACTTGCTTAAATACTTTACTTGAAAATTTCAAATTGATATAAAGGCAGCTATTTCTAAAAGTGGTTTCGAGCTCTATTTGATTTTGCCAAAATTTGAAATTATGAGTGGGAGTTTAGCACTCTCTCACTCATTTTTTCTTGATAAAAGAGAATTTCAAAATACTTCGGCTACATACAAGTATTAGATATTTTTTAATCTTTCTTGATAACCGCACAGGTTTGATAAGATTATAATCCAAAGGTTTATACAGCAAATAATTTTTTTCATTATATTAATAATAATATTACAATGTAATATTACCTGAACATATTTTATAATATGCTAAAGGTTAGGAGTACACTCCGTGAAAGTGCGAATTTAGTTGTTCTTGATAGCATTAAAAATGACGGGAATGATCAAATGAATAACTAGTAATTAATGATGAATATGTATTATGTGCGTCTCTATGCGAAAGAGAAGTATGAAAACTAATAAACAAGTATTTAGTATTATTAATTATATTATATGTCATATCATTAATATAGAGGATATATAATGAATGATTCACTTATATCATTAGTACTATCATTATATTTTTATATTTATATTATAATAATATTTATTATATGATTTTAAATTATCAGAAAAATACTATCACCAATTACGTCCACACTTGGACGCACAGTCTAATATATATATATAGGTCAAGAAGACTTGTTAGGTCGGGTATTTAGCCCTTAAGGTTCTGATTAGTGTATTTATAGTATCTTCAAACCTGATAATATTTGATCTCATTTAGAAGTTAAAATAATTTGTTTTGTGTATATTAAAAAATACTGTAAAAATAGATAAGTAAAATAGTATATAATATTAATTACTATATATATATATATAGACTGTAATATAAATAATAAAATATAAAATAATAAATATATATAATAATATATGATCGAATATAATATTATATATATATATTACAATAATTCTTTGCCATTTAATTTGGAAAATATTCTCACTTGGACCTTTACCGAATCTTTACATTTCAACTTTCATTGAAAAGTTAATTTGACTTTGATGTCCTTTTAAAATATATGTGAAATAGAATAGGGTTGTTGTGGCAATCTAGTATGACATTACAAATATTAGGTCAAGCATAATAAATTTATACAAGTAGGCAAGTAATTAGCAAAAACACAAAGAAAAAACAAGGAAACAAAAAATCATGCATATATGTTACTTAGGTATTTTTTGACTCAGCCATGGACTCTGTTTAATTTGGCAGTCTCAGTCCAGAAAATTTGACCGAGTCAACTGATAAATAATCAAATACAAACAAATAGCAATACTTTTTATTTTATTTAAAAAGTGAATTTTGTCTATAAATATGAACAAATTAAACAATGACAGTAATGATGTGGGGGTCAATTATGCAAGAAGAAATACATTCTACTGTACTTTAAATTTATAATATAACTGACAATCATCATATTTTTAGCCATTAATGATAAGGTTAGCAGCAGTAGTCAGATAGAATGGCTTCACCTCTGATTTAGATAAAAATCACAATATTTATTCTAAATAGGCCTACAATGTAATGAAGCATGAAAATATAAAGGAAAGGTAAGTGATTTCTAGTTGAAAATTGTTGTTTATTTGCAAAATTGAATAAAAATATAAAAAATTGTTTTTGAGGATAACTAGCAACTAGTTTGATAAGGTAGCCAGCAATACAGAGTGAATTTTTTATTATATAGCTGGAGGCTAAAAATAATTTTTCATACTTAATTAACCTGACACTTCAAGAAACTCAATATTTTGATTGGTCAATTTACTCCAGTAGCTTATACTCATCAGCAAGCTTAGAAACAAAACTATTTTTGCTATTCCCTGCACTCATGTTTTATTTTTACTGTATAAAAACTATAAAAACATTTTTAATATAGTGTTTAACAAAAAAAATAACATCTGAGAACATCATTTTTGATATTTGTAAATTTTTGTTATCTCTGACTACTTATGCGTAGGCAAGGGTTTTAAATGTTTTAATTGTGTTGTGAGCAGAACCACTCACTGTATGTCACATAGGTGAATATCTCCGTGATGTATTTAATGGAATGTTAGTAAAATAGAACCCATCTCCAGATATTCACTGTGCCATGTCATGAGAGATGCTGGTGCTTATATAAAGAAAAGTCCTGTTTCTTTCTCGAGTGCATAAGACAATCTCCATCAGTCATCAGTTCCATATTAATATTAAAAATGGCGTGACATCTCAATACCAGAGTTAATGTTCCATACCTTGCAGTTATATATACATAACATAACAATGCGCTGGAACTTCATTCTGCAAATGTGAATAAGGATGCAATAATAATGTAGCTGGCTGCTTGTACGGGTGCCCCAAAGATGAAATAAATGCTGTAGCATGCCATGACAATTCTATTCTAAGCAACTGTATTCTGATTCTGTATTCTAATTGATTCTGTTGGCTTGACTGGGACAGTCTCCATAGGCCCATGTGGCTTCTTACTGTTTTTTAATTTCTAATGTTCTAATTACTTTATCCCTTTAAAAATATGATTATAATAATTAGCTAAAACTTATCATTGCACTTGTAACCACTGTGAAGAGAGTATTAATATCCTCTGATAATGACATTCCAGGAATATAGATGAGAGGGATCATATTGGGAGAAATTAACAAAATTTAATTTCAGAGAGAGCAATGATTTGTATTCCATTGCTACATTTTTGGACCTTGTATGCAATATATAATTTTTCTCTTCTCAGAATTTTTTCATGGAGAGGCTTAAAGTCATTCGCCAAAATGTGAAAAAATTAAAAAATACAAAGAACTGTAATCGTTGCTTCAAAATCAGGCTCTTGCAAAATCTGGCATAAGAACTACTGTCACTAATATTATGAATGCAATTTTATATATAAACAGTGATGAAGAGGATGATCAGCTGTCTGAGCAGGCATAAAAACTATTGGCCAGTTCATCAAAGAGAAATGCATTTCCTCTGACAAAGCCCCTCTTGTCGGTAAACTCTTGTACAGTGTTTTCATGAGGAGACGTATCCCAATCTTTCAGTTAGCAAGAACTTAACATTCCTTGTCCACCATGAAGTGGTGTCAGTGAATGTCTCTTTAGTGTTGCTGGTCTGATCTATGATGAAAAATGTAATAGATTTAATGATCAGAGAGGACTGAAAATTATTATTTTTGAAGTATTACCTTTCAATAATTTATTTCAACTATTGATGATGCTATCAATTGTAACTTTATAAATTAATGAAGTGACTTTACTCTTTCAGAGGGTAGAGGTTGGGGAAAGATGTTGATGGGATGTGAGTAAAAGTGTGTCCTCGCTCTTCATTCTGGAAACAGGAAATTGAATGTATTATGTTTTCAATTTTTTATGAGTTATGACTGAACTCTTACAACGACAGCAAATATTTCGCTTATACCTAGTATAATAAAGGCACATAACAAGCAATATGCAATATATACTCTATTTGCATTCATGAACATTAAGAGAATTTTAAACTAAATTAGGTTTTCCAGTCACAGACTACAGTTAAGCCTACCTTAAACTTTTATATATCCCTGGCCTAGGCTAAGCTAAATTAAGGCATTTTAAAATTTAACAACCTATTATTCTGTAGATTACGTTTATTTCCTTTTAGGCTTTAGTGATACTTAAAAACTGTAGTTGGTAAAATAATAGGTACAGGTTAGTAACCTAATAATAATTAATAGTATGTATGCTCTGTGTGATAACTGTGGGGCTGTGAGAGGTGAAATGTGAATTGCTGCCTGTTTGTGTTTTGAATGCAGAGAATGTGTTTTTAAGGAAGGAAATTTGCAAAGACTGTAGTGAAGAGTATGCGATGGATTGAATAGAAGAAGTATTTAGTTGAGAAAGGAGGAAGTGTTAGGAAAAAGGTTAGTAGGGTTGTCGAGGTGAGGAGGGAGTGGACCTTGGGGTAGAACAGGAATAGTGATTAACCTAGGCAGGAACGATAGAGAGGGAAAAGGATAAGTAGTTGATAATAGGTCTGCAGATGAATATAGAGTTGTGAAAAGGAAATAATTAGTGATGGGACGATTAACTCGTCAATCAGCAAAAATTCGGCGAATTTTTTTAAAAATCGTCGTCATCAGAAATTTCGCCGATTATTTTGCCGATTAATTGAACAAATATTAAGAATTTTGAATAATATAAAACTCAATAATAATAATAATATTATATAGCTATATATATATATTATATATATATATATAATATATATATATATATATATATATAATATATATATATATATATATATATATATAGTAAGTGCTGTACCTAAAAGGGCCCACCCATTTTTCCTATTGTAGAAAACAGGCCACCTGGTATCTTCCGTATATATGATGTTAGACGCGAAAAAATGGTGGACCTATTAACCCATTGAGTAACATGTTTAAAATGGTGTTTTAATGGTCAAATTCGATTTTTGATTTTGGGAATTTTTTGAAATTTTTTCAAAATTTTTCCCTACTTTTTGACGATTGTGAAAAACCATTTTGGTACTTTTCCAGTCAATACTGCATTAAGAACTCTAGAAATTATTTAATATTGAATTAAAATTATGCCAAGGTTAAAAAAAATCCCACAACCAAATTTCAAGAATTTGGTGCAGCCAATCAACACACACACGTATAAATTCAATTTTATATTTTAATTTTTACTTAATATAATAATTATTATATTAAAATTCGTAATAGCGTCGGGCGGGGTGACCAGGCCGGCCTCTTTAGGAGGGGTGATTCGGTCCACTCTAATAAAATAAAAAATAATAAAAAAAAAAAAAAATTTTTTGCTCAATTTTATAGCCACGCGATAGTACTACAAGTTTTATTTAGATATATTTAATTCTAGAAAGTTTTTATATTTTTAAAAATGTTAGAAATTAGGGTACAAAATGTCCTTCAATAGAATTTCACTTTTGAAAAATGTGAGTTTTTTTTAACTTCGTTATAAAATGAAAAATTGTGGATCGTTTTATTATTTTTCAGTGGATACACTCGACTATATGTGAGCTTTAAACTGGCAAAGTAATTTTTGATCCAAGCAGTATAAGTGGCAAAAAAACGGGGAACTTGGTCCGATTCATCCCGCCGTAAAAATTGATGGGGGTGGCTCGGACCACCATTGTTTTTTCGTATTTTATATTATTATTGACATTTTTCTTACGTATATTAATTTAAATGTAATAAACAAGTTACTTATATTAAGTGAAACATTTTTTAAAAAGAAATTTTACATAAAAAAACGAGTTCAAAAAGTGTCAAAATTTTTTGGCGAAGGGGTGAATCGGACCACCTTATTTATATTCGTATTATTTTATCACTTTATTGAACATTTTTAATTACTTATTACGAATTTTAATAGATAAATAATTATTATATTTAGTAAAAATTAAAATTAAAAATGAATTATACGTAAAAGACGAATTAAAACAGATGGTCCGAGTCAACCCTCAATGGTGGTTCGCTTCACCCCTCCACGGTCAGGCTGACTCGCGTTATTCAAACTTAATAAAAACTTTTATTATTAGATTACATTATACTTTTTTTGTGTGCTTACTGCCCGACTATAGGGCGCGTGATTTAACAAAAAAAACAAATCCAAAAAAGTGCATTAGGGAGAGTCCGGAGACCAAGTTATACCTAAAGTGGTCCACGTCAACCCACCCGACGCTATAGCTAATTTTATCTTAACAACATGGTATTTGTTTTTTTTTTGTTTAACTTTTGTAATATTGTCCTAAAAAAATGCTATTTGTTATGTAAAAAGGGCCCACTTTTCATAAATGTTATGTAAAAAGGGCCCATCTTTATTTTAACTCTTGTTGTATACTATATATAGAGAGACGTTATAGAGTTTGGCCCATTGGATTTTTGTTTAATTTTAAAGGAAATTTACTTTTTTTATTTTATTATTTTTTTATATAAAAAAAAAAAAAAAAAAACAAAAAAAAAAAAAATTCTTATATTTAGTCACAAAAAACCTTAAATAACAAAATAATAACTTAAAAACCAAAAAAAATTAACCTCACCAAGAGTTATAGGGTTGACCCAAGATGGGGATGAATTTTTGAAAACATTTGAGGAATTTACCTTTTTATTTTATTATTTTTTTTATTTTATTTCAAAAAAAAAAAAAAAAAAATCTGCCAATTCCATAACCCTGGAAATAACAAGATAATAACCTAAAAATCCAAAAAATTAACTCTAGCAAGAGTTAAAAAGGGGCCCTTTTTGCAAAAAGCGGGCTTTTTTTTTTTTTTTTCACTTCGAGTCCTAAATAATTTTACACAATTTTAAGCAACAAAATTTTATGTGGAAATACATTTCTCACGTCCTCTAAGCATCATTTAACACTCATACTATGTTCACCTTTTAGTAGTTATTGCAAAATTTAAAAGTTGGGCGTTTTTTAGTACAGCAACTATATATATATATAATATCTATATACTATTATATATATATATAATATATTATATATATATTATATATATTATATATATATTATATATATATAATATATTATAATTATATATATACCCTTTTGCTTATGGTATGTTTAACATTCCAGTGCCCTAATAGTTCGCCTTTTGTATGCGTTTCATATACACCACTCATCCCTCGCAGACAACATATCATACTACAACATACTTATATCCACACCTCCCTTCTAGACAACATCTTACAGAATCCCTATCCCTATATCCATACGTGTAGGAGAAAAAATTGCCCACATGTTATGTCCTGGTGTCGTAGAAGGTGACTCCAGGAAGGCCTTGGTTTGGCTTCTTTACTACTACACACGTATCTTTTGCCAGGAATGCTAATGCATGCCTCGGAGAAAGGTCTGATCGCAGTAAGCGCCCTTCTATCTCTTGGCGAAAAATGTTGATCATATCTGTAGCTAATATGATATGTCAGAGGAGAATAAATGTTGAGGAATGGAGAAGAGAGGTGATGGATGTTTTAGAAAGGGGCAAATTTGATTTTGCTCGCTGTTAACTGAACAAAGATGAAAGGAAACGGTGAAAATAGTGGTGTGGTGTGAAATATGTTTGTGGTTGCTGTGGAAAGGAATGAGAGGGGATATAAGGATTTGCAATTCTGATGACGGACTTGTGGTAGAGGCTATGGTAGATTTTGTGGTGTGAGTACTATAAGTCTAAAGGTTAATTTAAGTTGAAAAGGTCAACATTTGTGTGGTTGCGACATACATATGATCCATCTGAGGTAATGTTGAAAAGTATGATTTTCTGGGATAATCTGAATGATGTTTGGATGAGGTAAGAGATTCAGTTCATTTGCCACATATCTTGCCATTCAAGGATTTGTTTTTTACAGTTGTCACACACACTCCGGGCAGAGGATTTTCAAGGAAAGGGTGTAGTACTCTCAAAAGTCAAAAGTTCACCCAAAATTATAACCATATACACATACGCAGGCTTTAAAGTGCAGGAGATTAAATTCAGTAGGAAATACAGAAGATGAAGAGAATTCCACAAACAGAGGTGGTGGAAAAGAAGGAAGCACCACAGAAACTAGCCTGGAGTTACCAATGTCAACACAATAATCGTGCGCAGATACAGCACCCCTTGTGCTACAAGTGCGTCGTAAAGGTGGTGGTACCCGAGTGATAAGTTCCCCGAGCACCTGCCGCTGCGGTACCTATAGGAAAGGATAAAGCACCAACATCGCCTCGCAAAGCGTTAGAGGTCAAGTGAACTGGAACAGTTTAAGAACAGTTTTATAAGCCTTTTTGCCGGTTGACTCGACCCCTGTCCAAAAGTCGGGCGAAACCAGAGCCTCCCCCCTCCCCAGGATATGGAGAGCAGTACTCCATACATGGGCGGATGAGACCTTTTGTATAGCGGAGCAACTGAGAAAAGGAGGAAGTCTCACAGTCTTAACAAACTTCCAGTTCTTTGAGGTCGCCAAGCAATCGTTGTGATGTGAGGGTTCCAAGAAATTTTTTTCATGTTAAGCCAAGGAATGTGTATATTGTCAACAAGAAGAGACGACAGAACCGTCGAAAGAGAAGGAGTTAGAAGGTATTTTGGAAAGGGAGATTTGTAAATTTTTTTTTAAAGAATTTCGAATTTCACAAAGTTATTTTCTATCATCAGCGAGATAAAATCGGACAAGATTAAGAGAGAGGCCAATTCTAGAAGTAAAAAATGGAGAAGAATTGATATGAGTTAAAGAATGTAGGGTCGAGTATCGGCATATAACTAATAGAGTTAGAGGAGCAACTGAGATCATTAATGAAAAAGTAGAAATAGGGTAGCAGAAAGAACAGAACCCTAAGAACACCACTATTGACAGAAAAGAAGAGTCGCCCATCAACAACAGCCGATTTGAGCGATTTGAAAGAAGCTAGATATAAGTAAGCACAGAGAAGGAGGACAACCCAAAGGAGGGGAGCTTGGAAGCAGTGACGCATGCCATATCTCAAGTCAATGCTTTGGACTATGTCAAGCGCCACCACCGCAAGTCTCTTCGTAGTTCCTAAGAGCGAAAAAACCATAAATCGGTTAGATACGGAATGTATATCACCAGTAGACTTCGTGCAACGAAAGCCGTACTTGCGATTGGAGTGAGTTTCCAGATGATCTAAGAAGTGAGTTGAGAAGGGGTTTCAAAGAGATCTTAATTAGAATACAAGTGAGAGCTTACAGGGCGATAGTTAGAAACAGAGCGGCTTCCTTTTTTCCGGAATAGGTTGGACATGTGAGAGTTTCCAACTCTTGAGGGAGGGAAAGTGCTAGTATTGAGAACAAGAGAATATAGTTGAGCGAGGGCTGAAGAGATAGCCTTTTCAGTTGGAGAATAAGCAACACAACGATCAGCGAATAAGAGGAGGAACAGATGATTTACAGAAGTTGCTAGATGATGAAGATTTGACAGTAGGAGACCAAGGAGGTTTGCTCACTTCCTTTTGCTGAAAGCCAGTTTCTCGTCGAAGAGTAACCCCCCGCATCGATTTCTGCTGAATGAAATTAGCGAGAGTGATAGAGAACGAGAATTTTTTCCACACCCGATAGCACTGTCTCTAGCCTGAATGGCCAGAGAATAAGCACACGATCGAACCATGGAATTATGAGGAAAGAAAGATTGTTTTAGAAGGAATGATGAGGAAAGAAAAATTTATCTGAAGAAGAATGAAACTGCTCATCCCATCAACGATTACAGCTCCGTCCTTATCTTTATCTTTATACAACCATCATTATTCCTTATTGAGGTATCCAATTTGCTATCATCTGCATATCGGTTCAGATTTTTGCACAAAAGTCCTGAGATCAAAATATTTTATACATTATGAGGAACCAGCCACTTGACCTAGAAAATCGTTGCGGACCACAAACATGTCTCCTCTTTTCAATTAATAAATACTTTTCATTTTCATTGAATTAACTATTATTATTAGTAGTAAGGGGGGACACTAGCAACAGCCAGACTGTGACATCCGAACGTTCAACCGGACTGTTGCAAATGTTGCACAGCAACATTTTGCATCATTTGGTTTTTCAAGCTTTACGTGTCAAGGTTAGGGTTTTTAAGGTCGGTGAGACCGAATTTAAGGTCTGGGAAACCGTTTTCTGGCTTTTTAACGCCTGAACTCGAGGTTTTTATACCCCCAAAAGGGGGGGAGCCCCCCAAAGGGTTTTTTTTTGGTTCCTAGAAGGTTTTTAATAATCGATAGAATTTTTAATGGCTTCAATCGATTTATCGATGTTTTTTACCCCTATATCGATGTTTTAAATCGTCTTTCTAAGCGTGCTCTGCTTGACTGAAAAATATAATCGAAGAAAATGAATCAAAATCAAAGAAATAAAATTGGTAGTGACAGGTACGGTATTGAACGGGACCTGGAATCCTGGAATCCTGGAATCCTGGAGGATTCCGAGGAACCTGGAACTGAAAGTGATTTATGAAATATAGCAATAACCTGGAAAAAAACAAAAAAATAAAAAAAATAAAAAATAAAAAAAAAATTTACTGTAAAATTTAAAGTAGAATTAATCTGAAATTAAAAATACTGCTAAAATGATATAAATAAAATACTTAGTTTGTCGAATGGTAATCTCTATTTCCGGTTGCCTGTTTGTGCCGCCGCCTTCGTCTGCCTGGAATGGCGATTCCGGGTGAAAGGGGTGCACCCCCCTTCGAAAGGGTGCTTGGTTCCTTTCCAGATAGAGGATCTTAGAAATGAAACTGCACGGAGTGCGTAAGAGAAGAAGAAGGAGGATCGAGCTAGTAGCTGACGCCTTTTGGGCTCCCCCGGAGGGGGTACCACCATCTGAAATACAAAAGAATAGAAATGCACTGGAGTGCATAAGAAAGACGGAGGACAGGAGGAAGAAGGAGGAATGAGGAAGGAGAAGAAGAAGAATGGGTTTGGAACCCTCCGGTGGAGGGTCCCCAACTGAAATAAAAGTTTAAATGCACGGAGTGCAAAAGAGAAGAGGAGGACGAGGAGGAGGAAGAATGTGTTTGGGAACCTCGGAGGAGGGTCCCAACCTGAAATAACAAGAAGTTTTAAATGCACCGAGTGCATAACGAGAAAATGAGAAGAATAAAAACAGGGTACAGGCCGGTGCTGGAGCCGTTTCAGTGCGGCGCTGAGTCTGGTAAAACGTAGTGACACTCTCCAGAATTTCTATTTTTCCAAATTTCGTTTTCTTTTTATAAATTTCAGGGAGTTTATATTTGTTTGCTATTTTATTTAATAAGGTTCATTTCAGATTTATTGTCTTATCTTCAATTGTAGTTTCAATTTAAACTTTTAATTACTTTTATTATTTTTTTTCTTTAAATAATTTTTGTTTTTAACTAAAACTTTATTCTTTTTAATGTTTATAACTTAAATTTTTTTGTCATTACTGGCAGTCTGTAAATCAGTAAAGCAGTCGCCATGCCGTCAACAACCACCCGATCAATCCTCTACCATTCGTGATCTAGTTGATCTATTGATTCAAGTCTATTTTGTTAACATAACAAAACCTTTTATTTATTTTGTTTATTTCCGTTTACATTAAATTTTTACTATAAACATTTGTTTATTTTGTTTTATTTTTACAATAGAATTTATTAATTTTGTTTTATTTTCTTTAAACATTTTGTTTTTACTAAAAAATTTATTCTTTTTATGTTTATAACCTTAAAAAATTTGCATTTTTATACCTTAAAGCAGTAATCAGTAAAGCAGTAAAATCAGTAATCAAATCACCCACTCTATCCTCCTACCCATTCGTGAATCTCTTGATCTATTGAGCTATTGATTCTATTGATTCATGTCATGTTTTGTATAACATAAACATAAAATAAATCTTTGCTGTAGCTATTGTTTGTTGAAATGTCCGCGTTTGTTGTTGTAAACTATTGTTGATTGTTGTTGTTGGTTGGAATGTTGCGTTTGCTTTTTGTATTTTTTTTTTTTTTTGTTTAAATGTTGTTGTTGTTGAAATGTTCGTTGTTGTTTGTTGTTGTTGTTAATATATTTAACGTTCAAGTTAAACTAAAATATATCACCACTTTTTCAAACATACTCTCTAAATATTAATGTTAATTTTACATAGCATTGTAATATTGAAAAACTAAACCAAAAATATACTGCATCCTAGCCTAACACCTGACTACATAATTCAATTAACAAGGTAAACAAAATAGAAAAGTTTCAACTTACCCAGGCAGAAGTCGGCATAGCAATCTCAATCTTTACCATACACAAACTCGCTCAAAATATTATATTAAATTATTATTATTTATTATTACACAAACACACACACGCACACACCAATAATTATATGACCACTTTACTTGAAACACGAGACTGGCAATCATCGTACTAACTACTGACATCACATCCTGCTATTTCTACTGACTGTCAAAGCAGATGTGTAACATTTTCCAAACGTCCTTGGAAGACATTTACATTTTTCACAATGTTGGTAGATATAACACATTCGTTTTGGGTTTGTATTTCTTTTACGTTATATTACGTCTTTACTAAATGTATATTTCTTGTGTGTAAAATTACTATTATTTATTTATTTATCTTTAGTTTTTATTTTTTGTTATTCTAAGTAATTTTAACATAATGTTATCTTTTTTTTAAAACTTTTACTTATTTTGCTTATTTAGGCTTTAAAGATTTTGTTTTTACTAACAATTTACTCTTTTTATGTTTTAGCTAAAAAAATTTGCATTTAACATACCCTAAATCAGTAATCAGTTAATCAAACCACCCACCCCACCCTCCTAACTTCTATGATCTATTGATCTATTGGTCTATTGACTCGATTCGATTCAAGTCATATTTTTTCGAACTTTATTTGATACAAACCTTTTATTTATTTTTGTTTGTTTCTTAATATTTTTTTTACTAAAACATTAAGGATTTTTTTATGTTTATAACTAAAAAATTTGCATTTTTTACATACCTTACAAGCAGTAACATCACGTTAATCAACCACCCACTCTTAGTCCACTATCCCTTCACGATCCGATTGATTGCTATTGATCTATTGAATTCAAATCATATTATAAGTATCTTTTGTATAGACCATAACATAAAAATAAAGTTCTTTATACAACGGATCACCGAATATATTGCAAAACGCAGCAAGTTTTTCCAATTAATTAAAGCCAACATATACATCACCTGAACTAAAATACTAATGTACAACAACACCCTAGCATACCTTAGCACGAATAAAACTACATCACACAAAGCTCTACACTTAACCAAAGTAAAGTAACCTACCATTAACACTACAAAAACGTAACTATTAATTTGTCAAGCATATCTCTACATTTCAATGATAATTTACATTAACATTGTAACTATTTAAACAACATTTTAAATCACTACCTTGTCCTACACTTACTCATACCAGACTACGCATATAGCTAAGCGTACACAATTTCTTACATTATAAAGCTTAACATAACAATAACGAACTAAGATATAATCTACCAACGACAAACCTAACACACCTTACGCACGACATAAACAGCTAACATAAACAAAGTTCCACGCTTAAAAAATGTAAAGTAACTAACATAACTACCAAACAACCTAACCTAAAATTCCCTCTTTGTCAAGCATATCTCTAACATTTCAATGATAATTTTACATTAATCATACCATAAATTATAAGCAAAATTTTATTCATAACCTGGTCCTAATTATCATACAGACCTACGCATATATGCTAGCGTAACAAATTTTTTACATTAACTAAAGCTAACATAACCATAACCTGAACTGAAGAATATAATCTACAACGCAACCTAACACCACCCTTAACGCACCGAATAACACAGCTAACCAACAAAGTTCCACGCTTAACAAGCAGTAAAGTAACTAACATAGCATACAAAACGTAACTATTACATATTTGGTCACAGCACTATCTCTAACAATTTTTCAATGATAATTTTAACATTACACATTGTTAAAAATTTTATACAAAATTTTATCCAATAACCTTGTCTACATTATCAATAACAGACGCTAACGCATATATGCAGCGAAACAAATTTTTTACATTAATAAACCTAATCTAACATAACCTGAACTAAGAATATTAAATACAACGACAAACCTGACCACCTTACACGAATAAACTGTTTAACATTAAACAAAGTTCCTCGCATAGCACCAGTAAGTAACTAACATTGCATGCAAAACTAACCTATTCATACTTTTTAAGCATATCTCTAACATTCAATGCTAATTTTACATTAACATGTAATACTTTTAACAAACATTTTATCATACTGTCTAATTATCAACAACCTACCCATATACTGCTGAACTATATCAAATTTTTTACATTAAATAAAGCTAACATAGCATAACCTAACTAAGAATATATTACAATGACAAACCTACACAACCTTAAACACACAATAACACTGCCCTACACATTAACAAAGTTCCTCGCATAGCACCAGTAAGTCTAACATTACATGCAAAACTTAACCTATTCACACTTTTTCCAAGCATGTCTCTAACACATATCAATGCTAATTTTTCATTAACACAGTAACTATTTAAACAACAGAATTTAACGTATCCTGACACTAACTATTGTAACAAACTAAGAATAAAATGCTACACACACACAACAACACACCCACACACACACACGCACACCACACACACACACACACAACAATATTTCTATATTACGCAAAGGTTGGTAATAAATTAGAGGTAAATAATAAATTTGTTATTTACATTTTATTATTCAGTAATATTTGGTACATACGAAACACTTAAACATTGTACAATAACATAGATGGATATTTATAATATATTTAATGGAAGATTACGTGCCCTTACAACCAATAGGAAATGGCCCTTGTTTCCGAAAAAGATTTTTTGATACGAACAACCGCTTACAGCTGTATGTTGCATCATCTTGGTCCCGGATACAATACTAACCTCCATATTTTCCCGGCTGAAAAGTTGTAGTAGGAACTCTATAGCATAACCCTCCTCTGTTACTCCCGTGTAAATTAGCATTAGGATTCTGTGACTTCGTCTATTCGAGCTGCCTTTTTATGAGGTAGGTCATCGTTTCTGCGTCATCTTCATCGACATTATCCAATTGTACTTTCATTATTGCTTTCACTGTAACATCATGGTTTTTTAGATATCATTCATAACCAATGACTCATCATGGCCTGGTACTATTTCACGATATGATCTACACCAACTTTAACGTTTTTCAAAATTGTAGTATCTTTTTGTATCTTTATTGTTGGTAAGGCCTTTGGCCTTTACACATGTATTTGTGTATTTCATCAAGCGGTTCTTAATTCTAACACGCATAAGATTTGGCCCAGTACAACACAAATGGAATCATCCGGTAGGCCCCCGGAACCATTAATCTGGCCTATTTCATCTGTTAGTTCACCTAAAAAGTTTCCTTTTTCAGGAACTTCATCGTTTTCTCCAGCAACAAAAATGCAAGAGTCTGTATCGCAGTACAATGCCCTTTGTTTGAGTTTATTAAGTAGCTCGTATAATTTTATACGGTCATATGCAGTTGTAAACGAAGCAATAGAATATTTGTAGCAGTTTGAGCGTGCGTTCGGTCTAGTGCATTTTTTTAAACTGTCCACAGCATATTTACTGCCTATTGGAATAACGCTAGGGGCACTTCAATATCGCTTTGGTTTATTAGTTCCCATACTTGTTTTTCACTAGTACATACTACATCTTCTTGTAGGCGTATTTTGTGCCAATTTTCCCCAAAGAGAATTGAGACAAATAATTTTGCAATGAACCGCATCCCAGAATTTTTTTCTTGATATTGTTAGATATCAGTTCGACACCCTCTTTTCTTTGAAAGACGATAACATCTTAAGTTTTCCTCGAAACTCAAGGATCGTCTTCGTGAAATATTATTTGTGGTCCTGATGCCTCGTTTTTATTTTTAACGAAGTGGTTCCATATTCCTTCACAACATAAAAACTCCTTCTCTTTTAATTCTCAAACTTCAAATATTTTAATTATTTCGTACCCCATCTCTAATGCTAACGATTTCAGGTGTTGTGTATACACCTTCCAAATGCTCGTTCATTCTGCATGATGATTGCATTTCGAGCTATTATCTTTAACACCTTTTACACAGAGTGGAAATATAAATTTATTTTTGGTTCGTTCAGCGAGGACAGGGAGGATATAAGTCTTGAGGAGGAAAAATCTTAATGTAAGCTGCGCCGAAAATATTTGTCATTGAATCCATTCTTGAATGATTCAATGTCTGGTACTCTTTACCTATTAGTTTTTCTGGGGACCACAAGGGTTATTTCATTCGCTTCTGAACATAAGGATAAAGTGATGTATAGTCTAAATACATGAATCTTCTGTCCTTTAGTTGGAGGGTAGTAATGTACGAATGGTTCAGTACGGCCTCCAACAATGAATATTCTATTATGAGTCTGTTGTTAACAACATCTTTACTAAGACGTTGAATATAGTCGTTAATGCTTATGTTTCATCGGGACTGATCAGGATTCTTGAATAATTTCTTTTTGCATTTTCCAATTCACATTCCCACACACGTACTACATTAACACCCGGCTTCTTTTACATACCTTCTTCTTGTTTTCATGGTGAGTGTGTAGCGATCTAAAGCTGAATTACCATGAAGTGTTCCTTTTCCTTTATTGCAGTCTTTATGTCCATGCCATGCACAAACATGGTATAGGAAAGCAGTTTTTACTCCTTTTACATAACCAAAACCATCAGGGTACAAGCATTTGTTCTTAATTTTGAACCCTTTCTCTCCCCGTTGGCGACGCTGCCTTACTGTCTATACTTGTCATTTTTCCTGATACAAGAGCAGCGATTGCTTCGTAGTGAACGAGGCTTAGGTTCTCTCGCCTAGAATAGTAATTTTTTCCTTGGGCATAAACACATTTTTATATAAAGTGTAAAGCATAAAGATGCAATTGTTGTGTTGTTATCTAGACATCTATATCAAATTCTTTAATGAGCTACCTCTAAACTTCTCAAAACATTTTCTTAGTATATGTAAGCATCTTGTAACACAACTACTTTTTCACCATTCTTCACAAAAATATTGGTATTCTTTACCTATAAACTTATTAAAGTACTCTTCAAATTCTTTGTCTTTCATTTGTTGACATTTTATCTACTTCGAAGAATTTCTTATCAGAGATAGATTCTTTATAATTCAATGTATCTTCATTTAAAAATGTATAAGGGAAAGAAACCCTGGAATTGTCTTTTCCTGACACCCAATACATTTAGGCAAGCTTTTCGAAATGCACACTGGTGTGAGAAAGCAACTGTATCCTGAAGACTAATATTTTCCATTTGACACCATTTGAAAAGTTACTTTTTACTTAACCTCTTTTTATAGGACTTCTGCTGATTAGATTCTGAACTTGGGTGTGTCAATAGTGAATACACGAACTGATGATCAAATTTTTCACGCCATTAATGTGCAACGCAACCAACCTACTTTTGACCTCTGGATTTTTCCTCCTGAACAACTCCATCAGGAATCTATAACTTGATTTAATCAGGCGTTTTTTCGGTTCTCTAATTTAAATGTTCTTTGTTCTTGGACCACAATGTAAGCATACCTGCTCACCTTCCTTATCTGTGCACATTTCGCATATCATCTGGCATACCAGTAAACTAAGGAAAGCAATTCTATATTTATCTTTCTTTATCATAATAGCCTTTATCTTCCTGGTACTGTCTCGATATCAATAGTAACGTACATGAACTCGGAGCACGTTATCTTTCCTTCTTTTAAACTTTTCTTTTTCATACTAGCATATTGATATTCGTCTTCTTTAGGCTCGTATTTTTTCTTTACATATAGTACAAAAGGCTTTTGTGCAATCGTGTTTGAACACTACCTTTACGATTCACCTCTTATTTGCTCACAGGACAGAGGTGTACAAATCTTATTTCTTGCAACGTATTATTACTCCTGATTTTTTAAAAACAGAACTGCACTTACTAAAATTCACGATTACACTTCACGACATTCATGAATATACCATCGTGATCAAAAGAGCCTTGACACTTATCTGTACTAGCCTGTCCTACGATCCATAATGTTCACAGTCTAATTTTCGCGATATTATTTACTGTTGAAGTATAGCAATAAGTGCACAAACGATACCATTCATACTACGCCTTTGCTTTTTGGTATTCCTCAAACATAACTTAGCTATCTTCTGTTACTAGCATAGTAATGATTTACCTCCATCATGGCCTATAATGTAATAAACGGGTCATTTCTGTTTTCGTTAGATGGATTATAAAGTATTTTTACTCCATTACCTTCAGGACCAAATACGACTATACGGCATTTTTCGATATTCTCGATTTTTTCAAAGTCAGTTACTATGAAAGAATCTGTATATTCCATACCACAATTTTTTAGCTAATGCTTCTGCCTCTTTTTCAATTGTATACGAATGAATACCTCTGGACTCTACACATTCACGAACTATTTTCCTAAACAGAACAACAGCTTTGACGCACAACCCTACAGCACCTCTCTCTAGATGAACTTTACTAACGTGAGGATGTTTGAAACTAACAGATTTTGTGGCTCGAATGCATCGTTTTTACAGTCATTACCTTTCCTTTAGCTATCATGAACACGGTAGCTACTACTTTGAATTTTGGTAAAGGATGCCTTGTCACCGGACTGGAATGACCCTTCCAAACGTCTCATCAGATATATTAGCCGCTATATTGTCTAAATATATCCCTGTAACTGATGTTTAAATACGTATTTCACGGTCAGGTGACTTGATCATCACCAAACAGTGAAACTTGATTCCCACCCCATGCGTAACCTATCGTAGTCTAAGTCTTGTAATATAACATCACATTGATTCACCATAACCATTTCAACGATGCTTCAAGATCTCTTGGTCCGTGGAAAAAGTTTTCATCAATAACTTTACTTCAATATGTTCTTAAAGATTCGAGTGACTTTTTAAGTTTCTCTACAGAGATGTGCATTATGTCCGTTATAGTGGTCTTCCTCTTGCTTATTAGGGGGATTCATTCTCGAAGGACTAGTCTGGATGAATAGTCATTATTTTATTTATGATATATTAGACAATTAAAATCAAGTTTTCAAACAATTAGGGCACTATAACCAATACATAATATTAGTTTAACATAGTATTTCTCATTCCATTAATTCAATATATTTATTACACGCAACAAAACAAACATATCATTTTTAAACGGTGCGCTGATAATGTCACGTAACAGGATATGCTTTTTACATTCAAATGTATGGATTATTTCAACACGTTTCTGGAACAAAGACAATCACTTTTTTTAGACCAATTGCATATAATCATTTTCCTTTTTATTCTTTTAATTAAAATGTATTTAATTACCTTCGTTGCTAATTACATTGAATTAGAATTATTAACAATGTTAATTTTTAAATTAAGGATATATACTATATATATATACTACTATATATAATATATATATATATATATATATATATATATATTTATATAATATATATATATATATAATATTTATTATAAATATATATACTATATACTACTTAAACGAAAAAAATCTTACCTTAGCTGAATACAGTACTTGATTTGAACAAATCCTCATGTGTAGACTATAAAAAACATCGGACTAATGACTACAACAGAGCTTGATATACTGAGTTTAAGTGTTGATCGTAAGAGCTCTTGAATTATGCAATGAACATCGAGTAGCTGCTGGATTTATACTATACTCAGCTCCCAAACTCTATGCACGTGTTGCAATTTTAACCTCTGTATGTACGCACAGTTGCCAGATCCTACCAGTTTGTTTACATAAAATATAAGTACTTTCATCAATTTTATGCAAGTGGATAAAACAAAATCATTTTCATGTGTTTCGAGTTGAAATTTTCTGAAAGGGGCGGAGCCTAAAACGAGATAAGCCTAAAAATATGTAAGCGATGTATGACTCTTTCGATGTTTGTGTGTGTGTGTGTGTGTAATATTAATAATAAAATATAATAATATCATACATAATAAGAACCTGTTTAACAGATAAACATGTGTTAAGTAAGGACAAAATGGGAACAAAGTAATAAATCTATTTACCCTTCTCATGTGTCAAAAGTTATTGGGAACAAAGTAATAAATCTCGTTACCCTTCTCATGTGTCAAAAGATATTGTGTACAAAGTAACTAAATCTCTTTCCCTTCTCGTGTGTCAAAAGCTAATAAAGGACAAAAATAATAAAATCTCATTACCCCTTCCCTCATGTGTCAAAAGAATTTGGGAACACAAGTAATACAATCTAATTACCTTCTTCATGTGTCAAGATACTTACAGATTAACTGAGTCATTCTCGAATTTCATTGGCTGAACCCGTGATGGCGTAGAAATACAGTTCTCTGATTGTTTACCCTTGAGCGTAACAAGATTACGTAATTTTTAGGTGCCTGGTAGAGAGCAATTTACCTACCAATGTTTTAGTTGTTGGTCTGCAGGCAAAGTGATCGCACGCGTTATTGGTGTTGTGAGATCTATGTGGAGATAATAATAATATATAACTATTTTGAGCGATTGTGTATAGTAAGATTGAGATTGCTATGCGATCTTCTGCTGGTAAAGTTGTTTAGGTTTAAATTTTAGTTTACCTTGTTAAAATGATGTATGTCAGTTAGGCTAGGATGAGATACATTTTTGTTTAGTTTTCAATTATTACAATGCTAATTGTAA
This sequence comes from Trachelipus rathkii, assembly GCA_015478945.1. Lineage (NCBI taxonomy): Eukaryota > Metazoa > Arthropoda > Malacostraca > Isopoda > Trachelipodidae > Trachelipus > Trachelipus rathkii. Next base: position 111,189 of record JABUQX010061784.1, read on the forward strand.
CATTAACATTAATACTTTAGAGATATGTTTGAAAAAGTGTTGTGTATTTTCATTT
>JABUQX010061785.1:0-17500 GCA_015478945.1 Trachelipus rathkii
GAGAGAGGGAGAAGAGGCAGAGCAGAGAGAGAGAGAGAGAGAGAGACGAGAGGACGAGGGAGAGAAGAGAGAAGAGGAGAGAGAGAGGAGAGGAGACGAGAATGAGAAGAGAGAAGATGAGAGAGAGTGAGAGAGAGTGAGACGGAGCGAGGAGACGACGACGAGAACGAAGAGAGAGAGAAGAGAGAAGAGAGAGAAGAGAGAGAGAGGGAGAGAGAGAGAGAGAGCACGAGAAGAGAGAAGAGAGAGGAGAGCCAGAGAGACGACAGAAGAAGACGAGAGATGAGAGAGAGATGAGAGAGAAGAGATGAGAGAGAGAGAGAGAGAGAGACGAGCAGAGAGAGAGAGAGAGAGAGAGAGAGAGATGAGAGACAGCAGAGAGAGAGAGAGAGAGAGAGAGAGATAGATGAGAGAAGAATGAGAGAAGGAGAGAAGGAGAGAGGAGAGGAGAGAGAGAAAGAGAGAGAGAGAGCGATAGAGAGAGAGAGAGAGACGCCGAAGACGAGAAGACGAAGAGAGAAGAGAGATGAGACAGGAGAGAGAGAGCGAGAGGGAGAGAGAGAGAGAGAGAGAGAGAGAGAAGAGAGAGAGAGAGAGAGCAGAGAGAGAGAGAGAGAGCAGAGAGAGAGAGAAGAGAAGAGAGAGAGACGAGAGGAGAGAGAGAGAGAGAGAGAGTAGAGAGAGAGAGAGAGAGAGAGAGAGAGAGAGAAGGACAGACGAGAGAGGAGAGAGAGAGAGAAGGAAGAGAGAGAGAAGGAGAGAGGAGAGAGAGAGAAAGAGAGAGAGAAGAAGAGAGAAGAGAGAGAGAGACGAGAGGAGAGGAGAGGAGAGAGAGAGGAGGAAGAGAGAGAGAGAGAGAGAGAGAAGAGAGAGAGAGAGAGAAGAGCATGAGAGAGAGAGGAGAGAGAGAGAGAGAGAGAGAGAGAGAGGAAGAGCAGAGAGAGAGAGAGAGAGAGAGAGAGAGAAGAGATGAGAGAGAGAAGAGAGAGAGAGAGAGAGAGAGAGAGAGAGAGCAGAGTAGAGAGCAGAGAGAGAGAGAAGAGAGAGACGAGAGAAGAGAGAGGAGAGGAGGAGAGAGAGAGATGAGAGAGAGAAATGAGAAGAGAGAGAGAGTTCAGAAGAGCAGAGAGAGAGAGAGAGAGAGAGAGAGAGACGATGAGAGAGATGAGAGAGAGAGAGGAGGAGAGAGAGAGAAAGAGAGAGAGACGATGAGAGAGAGAGAGAAGAGAGCAGAGGAGGAGAGCGAGCAGAAAAGAAATTTTCTAAAATAGTTTTTTCAATTAATCGTCATCGTCATCGCAAAAATTTGCTCTAATCGTCATCGTCATCAGCAAAAATTTCATAATCGACCATCCACTAATCTGAACACTCTTTTAACTTTTGTAACATCTTCTTATTGATGGATTTTCTACACTTCTGCAGATAAATTAACAGCAAAATGGCAATATCTGCGTCTTGTTTGCTGTTGCTAGCATATAGAAGAGCTTCCTCATTGCTGATCTGTAAGGGGAAAACTCTCCCTGCTTCAATGTCATGTGTAAACATTATCTTAAAATAGGGTTGACACTGCATTGCAATTATTCCATGCCAAATTCTTTTAGTATTTCTTTTAGTATAGCATGACTGACTAATTTTCTTTGAACCATCATTTCTTGATTCAATTTCAATTCCTAAAAAAATATGTTGCAGGTTTATATGTTATTTTGAATTCCTTTTTTAATTCTTCTAAAAATTTCTGCAATTCTGCTTGACTTGTTGATGCAACTAATCCATCATCAACATATAATGCAAGTATGATTTTGTGTCCATTCTCATTTCTTATGTAAAGACAAGGGTCACCTATACTTTTACCTAAGTTCAGTTTAGTGAATACCGTATTCTTTAACCCTTTCACTGCGTCTGCTGAGTCACCCTTTCACGCGTCAGCTGAGTCAGCGTGTGTTCCGCTCATAACGGTAGAAATACGCACATATTTATTTATCTTCGCTGTGTCAGTGCTGGGTCAGCGTGTGTATTTATTTTGCTTCTTTGTATATATATATATACGGCTATATATATATATATATATATATATATATTATATATATATATATATATATATATTATATATATATATATATCATAATATATATATATATTATAAGTAATATATAATATTACTATATATGTATATATACTTAATATATATACATATTAATATATACTATAATATATATTATATTATATATATAATATATATATATATATATAAAGTAATTTATTTTTATATACGCTATATATATATATATATATATATATATATATATATTTTATATATATTATATATATATATATATATATATATAATTAATATATAAATATATATATATATATATATATAAATATATATATACGTATATTATATATATATATATATATATATATATATATATATATATATATATAATTATATTTATAATAATATTATATATAATATATATATATATATATATAATATATATATATATATATATATATATATATATATTAGATATATATATATATATACCGTTATATAGTATATTATATATATATATATATATAATATATATAGATATAAATATATAATATATATATATAATATATATATATATATATATATATATATATAACTGTATAATAATATAAAAAAATAAATATGCTTCCGATAAATTTACAAATATTTTCCTATTCCTTATATAGTATACTATATATATATATTATATATATATATATATATATATATATATATATATATATATATATATATATATATATATATATATATATATTATATATCAGGGCGCGGCTGCGTGGCTCTGTTGCAGGTTGCGCAAAACCACCATTTTATACAACTTGCAGTTAGTGGGCAACTATTTATTATTTTTTATTTCTTTAATTGTATTTACTAATATTTAAATATTAAAGAAATTAGAATTGCCATCTTATTATAAATAACACTACCAATGATTATTAATTTAATGAAAAAAAAACGTCATCAAATTTAAGTTAGTTCAAATGTCAAACCAACATGATTGTTGCCGACACTTTACAAAACACATGCCTATACATTTTTGAGGAGAAAATGTGTGTGAAAATATGACCGCGTGGACGCTTTATACCTACAACTTGCGGTTGCATATAAAGAACAACCGCTTTGTTTTCAATACTGAAATTTCAAATTTGTGAATACGAAACAATTCGGAAAATTGGCTCTCATGTTCCAAAATTTAACGTCTCGGCGAACGAACGAATATGTATGTTGTTTGCGGTTTGTCAGATCTCTTGCTTTTATTAGTATTAAAAACCCCTCTCTCTCTCTCTTCCTCCTCTCTCTCTCTCTCCTCATCTCTCTCTCTCTCTCTCTCCATATATATATATATAATATATATATATATATATATATATATATATAAATATATATAAACATATATATATATATATATATATATATATATATATATATATATATATATATATATATATATATATTATATGAGTAATATATATATTTATCTATCTATCTATCTATCTATCTAGCTTCTATCTATCTATCTATCTATCTATCTAATCTATCTATCTATCTATCTATCTATAAAATATATATTATATATATAATATAGATATATATACTAATATATATATACTATATAATACTATATATATATATATATATATATATATATATAATAATATATAATATGCGTTCATGTCGTTATCCGCCTCCAGGTAAGTTGAAGGCAATTTTTTTTTTTAAATCTACTTAATCGAATAAAGTATTGAAAGCTCTATGTACCTTAATGCTCAACAATTGATACTTTTATTTCATTTATTTTTTTTAAACAAATTTAGAGTGAAATAAATAAATATACAAATAAATTACATTATATATAAGTTAAGTAAAGGTTATCTTAGAGTTTAATTAGTTTAAATAGATTTTAACTATACATAAGCAAAGGTTAGCCTATGAGTTTAATTAGTTTACAAAGATTTGAAATTTTTTTTTTTTTTAAATATTTTTAGAGGTGTGAAGCTGCTTTAATAAAAAAGTTTCAATTTGACTTTAGCATTTTCACTTCAATTTATGAAATGTGTTCGAATTCATACAATCGATGTATATATAATATATGGAGGTGGAAGCGGGATAATCGACATGATATATATATATATATAATATATATATAACTATATTTATATACTATATATATAATATATATATATATTATATAATAATATATATATATATATTAATTGTGTGTGTGAAATGTCAGATGCAACCACCTATAAATTGTACGACGTATATATATATGAATATATATTATATATATATATATATATATATATATATATATATAATATATATATATATATATTATAATACTATATATTATATATATAATATATATATATATATATAATTATATATATATATAAATAATATATAGTATATATATATATTTAAAGAAGAGAGGACAGGATGAAAAATCATTTCTCGGAGAGGAAGTAAGAAAGTAAAATAAAATGAAGGGAAAGAAAAATTTTGTACAACATGGTGGCGTAAGGGGCAGGAAAGAAAAAGGAACAGATTGAGGGGGCTCCCAAGTATAGAAGAAAGTCATTGGGATGGGGGATAAGGGGGATACAATGATAAAAAATCAACCCAGCATCTAGAATAATAAGCCTAATTTTCAATAAAACCAAGCTTTGAAACATCTGCATGCTGATAGCGTTTGGTTCATACTAACCACATTCGAAGGCGGGGCCAGGATTTATATGCTCAAACAGGTCTTAAAATTGCCAAAGGTCACAAGATAAATGTAGTATAATGTAAATTTAGAAAGGAAACCAAAGAGTTCATAGCTGAACTTCATATAGAACGAATACGATTTATGACGACACGTAGTCGGCATCAGTCATACTAAAGACAATTACTCGTGCCGACAACGCTAACAACCTCAGCAGCGAAAGGGTTAAGCCCATACAAACTGCATTTTAATTTGCATACTTTGTCTGTCCCATCTTCAAAACCTTTGGGTTGTTTCATATATATTTCTTCTGGATAAATTTCCATAAAGGAATGCTGTTGAAACATCAAATTGTATTATGGACATATTTTCTTTAGTTGCTACACTTATTAAAGTCCTTACAGTACTTTTATTTGTTACTGGACTGAATGTTTGCTCATAGTCAATTCCCTTATGTTGACTATACCCTTTTGCAACTAATCTTGCTTTATTTGTCAACTGTACATATGGATTCATTTTAATTTTTATTAAATCCATTTCTTTTCAAATTGGTTTTTCTTCCTGCTGGCTATCAACTAGCTTCCCAGGTTTGATTTGCTTTCAAAATGAATTTCATTCATTTTTTCATTGAATAACCATTTTTCTTTTAGCTTACCTGCATAAGCTTCTTTTATAATTTTCAGGTCTTACCATATCATCTAATAATAGATAAGTACTATAGTCATCAAACCTTGATGGCTTTTTTAATTACTGATCTGTCTCTTAATTGTTTTTTTTTTTTTGTTGGCTTTTTTTACTTTTTTTATTTTTTCCCTTATTTTTTTTCCTTTGTTTTCCTTTCTTATTTGCTGCAATCAGGGAAAAATTTTCATTTCTTGTATCAGATTCTATTTCTGCATCAGATTCTGCTTCTTGTATCAGATTCTATTTCTGTTATGTGATGAGCTTAACCTAATTATAGATATACTGTCATCAGTTTCTGTATTTTCTCTATTTGATTCTTTCTTTTTATTTTCTTTTTCTGATTCTATCTCATCTGATATTGAAGTTGAAAGTTCTTCTGTTTCAAATACAGCATCTCTGCATCTAAACACAAAATCATTTGCTTGATCATATATTATGTAGCTTTCATCTCCATCATAACCAATTAACACACCTGATTTTGCTTTTGGGTCTAACTTTTTTCTTTTCTGATCTGGAATCCACCCACTGCATGCTGTTCTGATTACACGTAGATGCTTGATTCTGGGCTTTCTATCATACCAGATTTCAAAAGGCGTTTTCCCATCAACAGTGGATTTTCCAGTTCTATTTATTATATATGCTGCTGTGTTAATTAATTCTGCCCAACACTTCTGTGGAAATTTTACTTTTGAATATGAGTGATCTGGCTGCTTTAACTAGCGTTCTATTTTCTTTTTCCCCTCTATTTTGTTGTGGAGTATACGGAGCCGTTAACCTTTGTCTTACTCCATTATTATGTAAAAGCTTTTTAACTAACTTATTATTAAATTCTAAGCCATTATCACTTAAAAATTCTCTGATTGGATGTCCTTGTACTTTTGCTTCTTCAAGTATATACTTGCTCCAATTTTTCTACAACTTCTGATTTTTCTTTAATAAAATATACAAATCTCATTTTTGAGAAATCATCTTTGAAACGTACAAAATATTTATAACCTTAGTTTGATAATACTTGAAATGGTCCACAAACATCTGAAAATAACAATTCTCCTTGCTTAGTACTATTTGGTCTTTTTCCAAAATTCTGATGATGCATTTTTCCATTTATACATCCTGTACAATTTCTGTTATCAAGGTGGGTTTCAATATTTAGTTCTCTTTTGATCAGATTTCTTATGTGTCTTCTATCCTAATGTCCCATTCTTTCATGATATAACTGTAATAGATCCTTTTCTTCAAGTGCATTTATTTCTGGTACATGGGAGATTTTAGCTTTCATTGCAACTTTGAATAGCCCATCTTTTGGTTAACAATAGCCATAAAATAGGAATTCTTTGTCTAAATAAATCTCATATAACTGCGTTCCAGATATAAATCTTACTGTTACTGGATGCTTATATCGAGCTAGCCAATTACTATGAAATAAATTCCTTAATATCAGGAAACATATCAAACATACATTCAAAAATCAATGATATATTTTTCCATCTACAACTGATTCTACTTCAATTGTTCCATATCCTAACACATTTGCTTCCTGACCATTTGCTTGATTTTACCTTGACTGAATGCTCGAATTCATTATAAATTTTAAAATAACTTTTCTCATTTGTTACCGTAAAGCGGGGTTACTTTGTCATGCGGGGCAACTGGCCATTTTTAACCCTTCTCAAATTTTTAGCTATATTTTTGTAAATACGTTTATTTTTCTGAAAATATGCTCTCTGACATATTATGTTCTTAATAACTATATAAACTGTTTGGTACACTTTTTTTATAAAGTTATATTAACAATGTTCAGAGTTACAAACATTTTTCCAAAAAAATTTAGCAAAATCTGCATTTTTTCAACCTTTCCTTGTGTTTTTATGAATTTATCTCTTAAAGTTTAAATCACAGCTATTTTTTTATATCTACAAAACCATGCCTCAGAAAGAAGTCTCAGGAAAGAATAATCAATGTTCAAATATTTTAAAATTTTGCAACATGTTAAAGTTATAACATTTGAAATGGGAGGGGTAACTTTGGCCACCCCCATTTTATGGTTATGGGGAAACTTTGGCAAGTTGTGAGGTCGCTCTAAATGCTCTTAAATTAAATATTATTGGGGTTTTATTTATTTAATATAATAATATGTTTATATTTATATATTTTTTTCTTTAATTTTTTTTTTTTTTTTTTCATTTTTTATTCATTTTTTCAATTTTAATTTTTTGTATTTTTATTTTCCCCAAAATTTAAATAACATAAAAGATTAAAAGATAAAATTAAAATTTAAAGCTGTATTTAAAATGGTCAGGCACTAAATGCTGAGGACAAGTCTGTGATTTCGCCATCCGATATCACTGAAATTGTAAATAACAATCCCCATTACATAAATCCAAGAGGGCAGTATGTGTTTTCAGACCCCCTAAAAGCGTGTTCTGGCCTAATGCTAGTTAAGTTTTTAAACCTTTTGTTCCAAAAACAGTTATTTTAATTTTTGATTTTATAAAGCAAATACTGTGCAATTAATTTTAAGAAAATACCCCAAAAACAACCTGCATTTTTGAAAATACAATTAAAAAAATATTATTACTACAATAAAACTAAGGCAATATAAGGAATATTAGTACTGCTATACAACTTTTGCATATAATGGGGTAACTTTGGCATGGGGCGGCCAAGTTACCCCATTAGCTGGCCCGCGTAACTCTGGCCACCCCCCTTCCTCTGACCTCCTGCACAGCACCTACAAGATGCAAGGCGCCTCAAATTGTTGCCGTGAGTACTCCCTAGTATTAGATAATTAATTTGTATATATTAACTTCTTTAAAAGATATTTTTGGAATGTTTGGCAAGCATAAACATGTGGCCAACTGGCCAAAGTAACCCCATTTTACGGTATATATATGTTTTGTAGCACCATTATCAAAATACCAATTTTCTCTATCATTTCTTCAGAAATAAACAAACTTGTTCATCTAACTGCTAAACATAAAAGCGTTAACTCTAGTTTTAGCTTTGATAGTTTTTCTTTATTTTCAAATTTACATTTCTTTCTGGCTTTATTTTTCTTTCTCTCTACATCTGCAATCCATTTTTCTCGCAAATTTTTAACCCAGTGACCTTGTTAAATAACACTAATTAGCCCAAGGTAAATTTCTTCATTTATCTGCGTTACTTATTTTTAATCTGCGTTTCCTTTTATATGTTAACGCTTCTGATATTTACTGATCCTAACCTTTGATGCTATCTTATTTGCTTCTGTGCAAAGCCAAGTTACCAAATTATCGATGCTTCTTTCTTTTCTATTACTATGAATCATGAGCCATGTAGTTTGAAAATTTGAATAATCCTTTGACAAAATTTCAAAAATCTTACATATGAGAAATATCTCTGGCAATGTACCTTCATTCTTCTCTTGAATTTTGACAATTTCTTCCTGAAGATTACCCCAGAGCTGTCTTATTGAAGATAAATTTCCAGCCATGTCTAATTTTTCATTCCATTTGTAAGCAAAAAACTGTGAACACACATCATAAACTTTGTTTTTTTCAACTCCTGCAAAAAAATTGTGAAGTTCCTTCCACACTTCATCTGGCTTCAAAAAATTCCTTATTTGACTTCTAATACTTTGGCTTAATGTTGAAAACAACCAAAAACACATTACATCTCATGGGCAGTTTTTGCATGATTTGTCTAATTTCTTTTTGTATGGCAGTTTTCTCTTCAACTGTTGCTGCCAGTACTTACGGTTCTTAGCGGCTTTTCTAATCTTACCAATGATTGCTTCTATTGCACTCTGTATTACCACTTAGTCTTAGTTTTGCAAAAACGATTTTATCTGTCCATCTTCCCCAGTTTGTTCTTACCTTTGTCGGCAGACCAGTGCAAAATCTTCAGCATTGACAAATCCATATTTAACGATAAATAGGCTTGCTTTCTAATTCTACTTTAGAGTTTATCTAGGCCTATTTTACTTTTACTTTAGGGTTTATCTAGGCCTATTTCTTAGTTTTGCTTAAGGGTTTATCAGGCATATTTTCCTTAATGTATTATAGCAGCTGACCTAGGCCTTACTTTCCATTTTCTGTTTCACATGTCCAAATTAGGCTTGTTAACCAAATTACTCTCATCTACCATTTAAAATAGATCATTTTCTACTGTAACAATCTATATAAGAATAATGAAACGCATTGAATAAATGGATATTTTACTAAATACTAACCCTATAATACATAACGTGTGAGTTTAGCACGATACACACGAGAACTATAAACAATAATAAACAAGACTATGATGCATTTTTAAAATACGGCCATGTTGCAGACACTTTTCTAAATATGAAATACCAAACAAATATTTAAAAACATAAATATAATTTTTCATAGAGATAAACAATATTCTTCAACATTTTCAAAAGCATTATTTTTTTTTTTTTTAATTTTAATCGATAAAAATGTCTCCTATTAATAAAATGTATTTATTTTTGTAGCTGTTATAGTTTTTAGTTACATATATGATGCTTCTTCGGAGCATGCTGACCATTATATATATATATAGATATATATATTATATATATTTATATATATATATATATATATTTTTATATATTTAATATTATATATATATATTATATATATATATATATATATATATATATATATATTATAATATATTATATAATATATATATATATATATATTAATAGTATAATATAATATATATGCTTAGGTGAATTTTTTAACCAAAGCGGACATGAATGGTTAAGAGAAGCCCTGCCATAATCAGAGCTGTGTTTCTGCAACCTGCTGTTAAAAAAAAATATAATATTGTATAATGTATATTATGTACCTTATACAACTGTTATAAAATATATAATTATATATATATATATTAATATAATATATATAATATATATATATACTAATATATTAATAATATATATATATATATACCTATATATATATATATATTACTTGAAGGGTTATGCGAGGGTACTTGAATAACATCATCATGGTATATGGCAGATGATTTAGGCTTGGACTCATATGACCTCGCCCATCTTTCTAATAAAACGTCGTTGGAGTGGACGGCATAGACTGAGGAGGTTGAAGCAAACAGGTGCTGTGTTTCGCAGAAAAAGTGCATGAGAAACAGGATGGGAATGTGGAAATAGTAGTAGAGCAGGGAATCGAGGATGAGGATGCATAGTGAGGAGACGGTAGCAGAGGATTAAAAATTGCGGATAGATATAAATATCTATGAAGCACTTGGAAGAAAAGGGGGGGCGTGTGCAAAGGAAATTACGAGTAGGAGTGAGCAGTATGGCAGGACTGTAAAGAGCAGTATACCCATCTTGAAAGATAAATATATGAACAAAGAAGTGAAAAGAGCAATATACGAGGGAGTGGTGACGCCGATACTGTTGTAAGGGGCGGAGACATGGAGCATGACAGGGAGAGAGGAGAGTAGAATTCAGACAGCGGAGATGAATGTGTTGAGGACGGTGATTGCAAGACGAAAAATAGAGAGTGAGAAACGAGAACAGTGAGGAAGAAACTTGTGTGAAACCATGATGAATAAAGTGGACTTAGCCAGACTAAGATGGTGGAGACACCTGGAGAGGATGCAGGGAGAGAGAGTTGCCATTAGGAGGTGGAGGTGGAGACCGGAGGGAGTGAGACCGAGGGGAAGACCACGGAAAAGGTGGAGAGACACAGTACAGGATTCATTGAGGAAACACCAGATGCCTGCAATGGATGAGCTGATGGCGGATGGAATCGTGATGGATAGAACAAGATGGAAGCGGAGGTTGGCCCCACTGACAGGCTCGTAAGCCTGACTGGGAGAGAATGTAAGATGTAAGATATATATAATCATATCATGCCATGTCCATCACTAATATATATATATATATATATATATATATATATATTTATTATAAACTTCAAATATATATATATATATATATATTATATAATCTATATATATATATATATATATATATATTATATATATATATAAATATATAATTTTTAATTCAAACTTCAAAGAATAAACATCCGCATCCCGCATTCGCAATCCGCAATCCTCATCATCTTTAAGATCCGCATCCGCAAACAGTAAAATTTTGACATCCGGTCCATCACTAGATTATATACTTTTTGCACTAGTATTGAAATTCAAATATAGGAAGGTTGTGCTTGAGAAACATCAGTTTTTCTGCTGAGAGTCTGTTTGCTCTTTCATCGTATATTAGCCCAGCATTGCTAAATACTCTCTAACCTTGGAACCACTAGCTGGAAGAGCAGGCCAAGTAATTTCCTTGCAGGTTTACTCAAGCGTGGTGTAAACATTTTGCTTAATTTTCCACCAACTGATAGGATCCTCATTTGTATCTAGTCGTTTTTCTTGGTGATAGTCTTCGATCATTTGGCAATGCATGTGTTTCTTCATCACTACTGGACTGTAGAAATTCCTCCAGTGAATCTGTTATGATTTACTTGTCTAGAGGTGTTGTTCTGTAGATCGTTTTTTATTCCTTTTACATGCGGTGGCAAATTAATAGCCTGTTCGGATTTAAGTTTTTCAACTGCAACAAAAAGTGACGATTTAACTTATTCTAATATTGTATTACATAAAAACTTGCCTTTATAACGAGGATCTATAGTAAGTTGTAATAGTTATGAAGGTCCAAATTTCTCACAAGCACCAAAGGCGTTTTTCTAGCTCTAGCTTTTATTATATCTTTCATTTCTTTTTTAAAACCGTCATTCATTTTCATTTGAAAAATTGTTCAAAAATGCTCCTTAGCGTGAAGAATTGAATCGGCATTACATCGAACAGAGGTGAAGAGCGGCTTGATATTTTTTAGAAATTGCTTCTAATGGTCTTCAATAGCTTAATGCGAGTGTGATATGATTGTCATTTTCCACATTAGTAAGAATGTTAACTTTGGAATACGAACTGGCGCGTTAAAAAAGCAAGAGGTTCTTGAGCAATATCATTCTTTCCATCACATGGACTGTACTATTCCAGCGAGTTGGAACGTCTTTGATAACAGTAAGATATGGAATATCAAGCCGTTTATGAATTGCCCTCAACTCATTTTGTGCCATTGTTTTATCAAGCATCACTAATCCCCCGTGACTCTGTTGACTCCAATTATTATGAATTTCCATGAGCTTGATATCATAGCAGTCATTCATCACAGTGAGTCGCAGTTCCCATGTCTTTCATTTAAATAGCATGTCAGTTCAGACTCGATCTTAAGGAATTTTTATAATAAAAATTCTTTATCAAATCTCGACAATAAATATCCGCGCAACATCCGCAGGGCAAAGCGCGGATGCGGATCTTTAATAATATGCGGATGTTACCTACATCACAATATATTATTATATATATATAATATATAATATATATATATATATTATATATATATATACTATTAATATATATATATATATATATATATATATATTATATATATATATATAATATATATATATATATATATATATATATAAATATCATATTATAAAAATATATATATATATATATATAATATATATAAGATAGTATATATATATACAACTATATATAATAAATATATATATATATAAGTATATATAATATATTATATATATATATATATATATATATAATATAAACACACATTTTCTGCCCCTGCCCACCTTATTAGAGGGGCCACACCGCCTCCAGAAAGGCGGGCCACTAAATGCTCTGTGCGCGTTTCACAGCGTCGAGATAGGAAGTTACATCGAAGGTGGTACAGGCGGGTCGTCGAGCGGCGGGGCACTCCAGAAGGAAGTGCCTCCATTGTGTCCTGCGGATATTACGACATCTAGTGCAGATGGGGGATATAACGTTGTCAAGTTTGAATCTGAATTTATATTGCCCAAGATTTGGGTGGTAGCACCTGAGTCTACTTCCGGGCGAGGTAATCTAGGTCTCTCTGGACAGTGAATTTCTTCTTGTTAGGGAGATGTTTGGCGGATGGGTGTTTAGTAGATGTTATTGGGCGATTTTGGTAAATATGAAGTTGTAGTTGTGTATGAATGTGAGAAACCAAGACCTATTTGGGAGTGGGTGACAAAGAGAATCGGGGGGATGTTGTTGTAGATTCATTATAAAGTTTAGCTGTGAGGAGGGGCAGGGATATTTCAGTCTGTGTCGGGGGTGGGTGGAGATTATTTGGTGGTATGGATGGGTTGGATTGAGTGTTTTCTGGACAAAATTAGTGTCCCTACCACCCTTCAAGTGGGTAGGGATGGGAAAGGAATGTGTGTCTCGTCATGTAAATGCTGGATGCTTCGCGGTTGTTTAGTACATTCCATGATTATTCTAAGGCAGTGTTTTGTGTACGTGTAATTTGTTTAAGTTTGGATTGTGATAGTGCTGCCGGAACCATGCGAAGGAGCCATAGTTTATTTGTTCTTAGGAGATGTTGTAGATTGTTGTTTTACTGTCGCTGAAGTTGTGTTGGAAGAGAGTACGGAGGGTCGTTTAATTTCCGGTTGTTGAGGAAGTAATTTGGCTCGAAGCTGTGCGGAGAAAGTAACATATGTGTGTCGTAAGTGAGTCCTTAATATACTTGGCGGTTTTGTTAAGCGGGGAAGGGGGTTGTTGTCAAGATAGACTAATTGCGGTGGAATGTGGATTGCGTGGCGGTCTGCTGGTAGTGGTGATGGAGGGATTTAAGGCGGGAAAGCTGTCATTCTATTGGTGAGGTAGCCAAGTTTCTAATAATTGTAGGGTAATTCTTTTTGAGGTGTGTGGTGGCTTATTTAAACAAGGTAGGATGTATGGCAGAGAGACTGATGTTCGTACATGCGCAAGTAATTCAGTTGGTGGATGGTGGTAGGGTGGGCCAAATCTGCCCTGTAAAGAGATTGAAGAGAATCAGTGAGAGTGGGAAGAGTTGATACGCCGCTTGTAGTTTAATGAGTATATATATATCATAATAATAATTATATATATATATATATAATATATAATATATATATATATATTATATATATATTATATATATATATATATATATATATATATATATATATATATAAACTATACATACATATAATTAGAATATATATAACTTATATATAAAAAGGGAAGCCGTAAGCTGGCTTTCTTTTCACGACTTCCGTCATTGTCTGTTCTACTACTTTCTTTTTCAGGCTTGTGACGGCACCTTACCCCAGTCATGGCGGAAGGGAAGGTGGGTAATGATTTATACGTATATATATATATTCACAAATATATATATATATATTATTATATATATATATATGATATAATATACTATAATATACTATATATAAACTATATAATATATATATATACGTATATATATACTATATATATGATACATATAACTATATGTATAGATTATATATATATAGTATATACTATATATAGCTATTTCGCCATCCCAATCCATCTAGTATTGTACTCAGCTGTTATACGGCCATCGTGGATCAAATTTAGAAGATTAGTAAAGGCGTTCTCGGTTAGCGTTCCTACTAATTCAGGCTTGTGCATCAACGATTTGTTAAGTAAACACAGCACCGAAAATGCTGTCTTACTTAACAATGTCGAAGTAACAAAAGCTAACAATAAGTAAATTAACAATTAAGAACAAGCTAGCTCAATGCTGCTGACGAGAAATCTTACAAATAGCATTGTTAGGTCGTTATCAATACGCGTAAATTAGGAGTACATACTCTGAAGTTCATGTGTTAAAAAGGCAGTAAAATGTTAAGCTCGGATGATTTGTAGTTTTGAAAATCAAAGTTGAATGACATTTAAGAAACGGACATGGTTTTTTTTGTGAGAGAATCTTAGTGGAAAATGATCGAGGTTTATAAAATTTCTCGTCTTCGACTCTGTTTAAGGAGAATAACTGTAAAATTAATGTAGTCTTTCTATATATAAGACGAAACTAATTAGGGTTTAAAAAAATAATTAGTTCAAATCGCTTGTATAAAAATAAAATTATATAGGTACCAATTGAGTGCTCGGTATTTTCATCCATATTTTTAATTTTAAACGTTTTAATAATTTTTATTTATTAATTTTCTTTAACACAATTACTTTGGAAGAATAAGAATCATTTAATATAGAAATTTTACTTAATTCCTAAATTTTTAACATTTAACTATACATTTTGTACAATACTAATTCCCTTCCATTTACTCTGATGTCATTCTGAAAACATCTAATTTTATTCAGAACCGAAATAAATCACATTTTCCCAATCCAAAATTCATTCCAATATCTACTCATAAATTACTTGCTACACTTACAAGTCTTTCTGCTTTCTTTCCGTTTGATGCGAAGATTTACTTCATCGAGAGATCTTTTTTTACTTCTTCTCTGATTTAGGACTCACCTGTATCCATTTTTCAGGTTAATAAAGTCCTCACTGGAAAGGGGGGGGGGGAAGGTTGAGATAAATAAATGAGGAGATTGAATACTGCATTTTTTTTTTTAAATTTTCATACCTTTTCTTATGAGGATGTTTAAAATAATTTTTTCTCCCTAATTCCCTCTCTCCTAGTAAAATTGTTTCTCTCCTATTTTTATATATATTCGATATTCTATCAGCCATGAATAAGGAACACTTGTCATACGTCTCTCACTAGTCAATCTGAACCTAACATAAATTCTTTTCCACCCCGCATTTTACTATATCCTGTCATAATTTTTATGGCTTTAAATTATCGCAAATATTTGTTCATTTACGCCCGTTACTCAAATCCTGTTTTTCATTACCTATATATTTTGTTGTTATGAAGATGCATTAGATTTTTCCTATCTTTTTTGATGATATGTTCTACAGCCGAGTTCGAACGTTGACCTGGAAGTCTACAGGATTTTTAGGCTATTCCAATTATCAACCACACACCGCACGAATAAAGTTCTCCATTATTATTTCAATCAATTATTTTCTTAGAACTTTTCCTTATCATCGCATATCCTCGGATTTAATACTTTTGTTTATCTTGTTTAACATTTCACCATCATCACCACTCTGGTCTATGATGGTATCTCGACCATGATAAAGAACTATTGTTAATTCTTCCAGAGGCAAATCTAATTCATAACTTTGTACGAATGATGAGCTTTCCAGTTCCTCACTTCTGTTCTTTTTATCCGTCTGGTAAAGAGGCGCTTTATGTATTTTCATTATGACCTATTCTTCCAGATCTATTTCATAATAAAAATCATCATTTTTGTCTCTATAATTAGCGTTCCTCTAATTATCCGTTTGCAATGGAATTTCTTTATGAATTTTTATTTTCGTTGATTTATTTATTTCTTGTGCCAGTTACATGATTCCTAAGGATGTGTCTTTTTAAATTTGATTTATGAATACATTCATAGCTACACTCAGAACATTTAAATAATTTCAAATTGCTGTGAGTTAGCAGATGACTTTTTAAGTTACCTTTGAGATTACATTCATAGCTGCACTCAGAACATTTAAATAATTTAATATTGCTGTGATTTAGCAGATGAGTTTTTAAATAACTTTTGCGATTACATTCATAGCTGCACTTAGAACATTTAAATAATTTCAAATTGCTATGAGTTAGCAGATGACGTTTTAAGTGATTTTTCTGATTACATTCATAGCTACACTCAGAACATTTAAATAATTTCAAATTGCTGTGAGTTAGCAGATGAGTTTTTAAAGAACTTTTGTGATTACATTCATAGCTGCACTTAGAACATTTAAATAATTTCAAATTGCTGTGAGTTAGCAGATGAATTTTTAAGTTACCTTTGAGATTACATTCATAGCTGCACTCAGAACATTTAAATAATTTCAAATTGCTATGAGTTAGCAAATGAGTTTTTAAGTTATCTTTCCGATTACATTCATAGCTGCACTCAGAACATTAAATAATTTCAAATTGCTATGAGTTAGCAGATGAGTTTTAAGCCATTTTTCCTTTGATAGCATTCATAGCTGCACTCAGAACATTTAAATAATTTCGAATTGCTATGAGTTAGCAGATGAAGTTTTAAGTCATTTT
>JABUQX010061785.1:22500-27463 GCA_015478945.1 Trachelipus rathkii
TTAAAAACAAAAAATTGTGACAAAGTCTTTGAGACCCATAAAACAATGGATATTAACCATGATGCCTCAACTGGACTTAAGAAATGTAAGACCATATCTTAATCAACTGTGAGCACGAAATTGCGACTATTAAAAATAATACTGAAGTTACTACTGGTGAATAAGACACACAAGTTCATCAGTAGTGAAAGTGTAAAATAAACCAGATAACACAAGTATGTCAGACAGCAATACGAAACACCCGGAAGTAAGTTGACTTCCCTAAAATGCAAACCTACAGGAACTGAGTGTTTCTCCTATAAAATTTTTTAAGTAAAGGCAGTTTTTAACGACTATTTACACTTTAACATTGCTTAAACGAATATATTGAACAATTTCATCAAGTTGGATATTCATTTTCTCTATATAAAGAGAATTTTCTTTGTGTACCGTTTTTCAACATTTCTCAATCCCTATCAAAGGATAAAAAATAAATTATAAATAATAAAATTTCATGTCATTATATATATATATATATATATATATATATAAGTATATATATATATATATATATATATATATACTATATAATATCTGAGTAATCTAGATATTGATCATGCATCCATGATGTCAATTGGCAATTTGCTATCTTATTCTGGTGTTGTTTATTCTTGGAAAATGTTTTTTTATAATACAGTCTGGATGTTTGTAACCATTTTTGATCCAGCCTGTGATAATACAATCTTATTCATCTTATCAATTCAATTATTGAAAACCCTTATAATATTTATAGATATTATACCAGTTTTTCTCCTTTCTAGTTCATCTTGTTATGATTTTATGTATAATATAATATAAACTTAATGATAAACATAGCACCAGGAGCACAGATGATAGTAAAGATATAATTGTGCTAAACCTTGATATACACAAGAAGTGATAAGCCTTTCTAGCTGTCTCAGAGGTCAGTGCTACAAATTTATTTGATTTTATTAATTAATAACTGTAAGATTTGTAGTAATGTACAGATAGTAAACTTAACTCTTATTACAGTTTACTATCTTGTTGCTTGCTGGAAGGCCGTTGACATCATTAATCTCCATTTAAGAAACCCCTCTTGGATATATCAGGGTATGTTTCTTAATAGTATGGATATATGTGACTTCATTTAACTGTCAAATATGTAAATATAAATTATGGTCCAAATACCAATCATTGTTTATATTTGACAGGGTTCTGATTGTGGGATTCATACTTGAATCATTCTAAATCTTCTGTTTTGGGGCTCAGGGGGGTGGGAGGGGGGGGGGGGGGGGGGGGTGAATCGGGCCAAGTTTTGGGATTCATCCTGAATCCATCGTCGTGCCATTCCAATCTTGGGATTCTTTCTTTTCTTTTTGTGCTGATAATCTTGAGTGGGATTCCTTAGTGAATCTTTACTCGGTGCTATTTTAAAGTTGGAATTCATCCTGAATCTTTCTTCTTGGAGTTGTTTCGGAGTTGTGGTTCATCTGGATCCCTCTCCCTGCCAATTCTAACGTTGGGATTTGGCCTGATTCCTTCCTCTTTAATAGTACTTCAGCATAGTTGTATTCTCCTGAATCAGACTCACCACTTGGAACCATTCCCCCAGTCAATTCAGTTAAGTCATCATTTATTCACAATTGTTGAGTCTGGATTTCTTATTCCCTTAATTTTATGCATGAGCAATATTTGGAAGCGTTCGGTTTCCACTCTCGATTCTGATCCTAGAGCTGTCTGTGCTCATGTACATATTTTACACATTGGAACCTTTAACTTACTCTCCAGTATTAACTAATTCTATTTAATCATAATCTTTTATTTATATATTGTTGGGGTAGGACTGTGGTAAACATTAACTTTTGTCAGACCTCCCACCATATATTCTGAGCGATTTTAGTAAAGATAACACTTTTTTATGGAGTGTCACTATCCTTCATATTGATGTTTTTTGGTATTGTTATTCTTAATCTTTGAGACCTCTATCGGGTTAATCTTCGAGACCTCTATCGGGTTAATCTTCGAGACCTCTATCGGGTTAATCTTCGAGAAAGCTCCGGGAAACGAGCTAAATAATTCTACATCTTCCTTTAGGTAAAAATCTTAGATTGTATCAACCTTTTATATCAAAGTTCACAATCCTCCTCGAAAGTCATTCAAGTCAGCAGGCCGACGGAGTCCTGAAGACTAACTTCCTCCGTTACGGAGAAAATCTAATCTGCTCCGTATTACCCCGGATGGTGTCAGGTGGTTGCTGTGCTGACTAGACCTTCAAACCACTATCTTTGAACATCACAAACCTAACATTGACGTAATCTCCTATACTTTGACTTCCGAAATAAAAAATTCTTCGAACTTCATATCTCCTAGAAAGAGCGGAGAGAGGTACCTCACCGTCGGGTACACTTGTTGATCCCAGCGTACTTCCTCTCCGCCACATAAATAAATTAAGTGGCGCCCGAACAGGGACTCTGTTTGAGTTCCTGCGCTTGCGTGCACTAGGATTGTGACTCTCGCTCACATCATCATATTTATTTTTGAAAAATCATCGATTCTCTTCAGTTCTTTTCAAAGAAAAATCTTCTTCTTTTGTACTTATATTGGACAGATCGAGAGTTAGTTAGTAATAACCCTCCAATACTTTGAAATTCTTTCTTTTGAAACTTACAAAAGACAATGTCAGAAAAACCTCAACCAAAAGACTTGGATACGAGCATAAATGCTGATAGCCAAGAAGCTGTGGACTTTGATCCCTCTCTTGCAGCTTGTGCATTAGATCCACGTGTAGAACAACGTCTCCGTGATGATCGTAATAAAAATAATGTAGGAATGAATGTAGGAATGAATGTGGAAAATAAAGACAGGGTAGAAGTTGTCAACTCTGACATACCCTCTGACTTATCTTTAGCTCCTAACTCTGACAAACCTTTCACTGAGCCTGAGATGAGTACTTTATTAACTAAACTCCATAAACAGGTGTTAAGTGAAAGGCAATTGGCTCAAGTAAACGATACAGTCGGTAAGGTTGAACACAGAACGTTCCATGATCAAGGTCAAGGTATTCCACCTAAATTCGATTCCCATTATGTGCATATGCCTAAAAATACCACTTCTTTCTATGATCGTGAGTATAAACCTTCCTTAGTTTCCCAATCTCAACCACGATCAACGCCTTTTCTACATAATCCACCCAGTTATGTAGAAAATCCTAGAAATCAAATTCTTTCTAATCCTAATCTTCATTCTAATCCTAATCTTATTCCTAATCCTAATCTTATTCCTAATCCTAATCTTATTCCTAATCCTAATCTTATGCCTACTCATAATTTTCTTCCTAAACCTCAACTTCTTCCTAATCCCAATCTTCGTCATGATTCTATACCCCCAGTAAATTACTTCAACCAACCTAAGTCTCTCTTGAGAACTCCCGATATGGGCAGAGACAATAGAGATTCTCTATCCCCTATCAATAGAGGAGAGGCTGACTTTTCAGAAAAGTATAATAGATTACTACAGCCTCAACGAGAACAAATTCCCTTAAATCAATATCCGGAACACCAGATGTTTTCGACTGATTCTCAGTCGCATTCTGGTTGTATTCCCCAGGAAATTCCCAACGACTGCCTATGCGTCGTATTCCTGACGATGATGAACCTTCAATGTATTCAGGACCACACATGAAAAAGAGACTTGACATGCTGGAGGAAGCCATTGTGCTTCTGACTCAGTTACTCAAGAACTCTCAGAAGCTTAAGGTTGTGGATCCTGGAAAGTTTAAATACGAATCGGAACAAGATCTCTTAGTCTACCTGGCTGATTTTGAGGCTTATTGTAGCTTAAACTACCCTAATGCCCATCACCAATGGTTACGACTGCTTGGCCGACAGCTAGAAGGTAAATTCTTGAACATATACCGAGAGATCATCAAAGACAACCGGGAATACTTCTCTGTACGGGATAATCTTGTGTGTTGGTATCGTGATGAGGAACGAAAGAAAAAAGAATACAGAATACAGAAGTATCATGCCGCTCACCGATACCCTAACGAGAGCATCAAAATGTTCGCCCTTCGGTTAGAGCGCCTAGCTAGTCAAGCATATCCGGGGTATGATATGAGAGATCATGATTCACTTAGAATAGCTTTTCTATGTAGTTTGCCTCCTTATGTTGAGATATTCGTCAGTCAGTATATCAAAATGATGGAGCTGGACGGTTATAGTAGAGCTCCATGGGAAAATATAGTGAATTTTGCGGACTCTTTAGACAGCAATAACACTGCTTTCCCAAATTCAATGTCCCAAACAAATCCACTTGAGGTCGGCCCATCAACTTATTCCCGAACTGACCAGGAGGTGGACTTAAACGAATCTGTTGAGTCAGTAATTCAGATCAATGCTGCACTCCCTGGATGGACTGATGTGTTGCGTAAGAAGGTTGAACAGCGTAAACCTAAGTCTTCAATTAACCTTAAACATCGCTCTTCTAATCTTGGCCAACGTAGTCCTCCGGAAAGAAATAATAGCAGTCGTATTGTCTACAACACTGTTCGGAATTCACCACCAAGTAATGACCGTTCCAGAACTCAGAATGATCGTAATGCAAATCGAAAGGGTCGTTCAGGATCGGGAGATCGGATGAATATCTTGTGTGACTACTGTGAGAAGCGAGGACACGAAATGCAGGAATGCTATAAGTACTTGGGAGTCTGTAGCTACTGCAAGAAAACCGGCCATTCAAATACCGAATGCCGTGCTAGGAACTCTCCTCCATCATCTCCCGTAAATACCCGGAAAGTGGTATGTCCCTTTTGTAGAGGTCCCCACGCGGGAATGAGGTGCTCTCAACGCACCCCTCCACGATCAAGTGATCCCGAACGAACTCCTCCTAGAGAATACCTTCAAGGTGCCGT
This sequence comes from Trachelipus rathkii, assembly GCA_015478945.1. Lineage (NCBI taxonomy): Eukaryota > Metazoa > Arthropoda > Malacostraca > Isopoda > Trachelipodidae > Trachelipus > Trachelipus rathkii. The sequence goes on from JABUQX010061785.1 coordinate 27,410, forward strand.
AAAGAAAGTCTATTCGCGATCATATTCCCCTGAGGCCCAGAAAAATTCGGCTAA
>JABUQX010061786.1:10000-15000 GCA_015478945.1 Trachelipus rathkii
AAAAAAGTTACAGCCTCTCAAAGTTTAAAATTTTCCCATAGACTTTCTTATAAAAAAAATTAGTGGGCCTCATGCTCGTTTTAGGGCCATCCTAGTTCAGGTTATAAGATTTGTTAATTATATATAGATTTTCTTTATATATACGGATACCTAACAAAACTTATCATAACCTGAACTAGAGGGCCTGAAATGAGACTTAATATAGATCAATCAATATTGAAAAGTCTATGGGAGTTTTAACAACTTTGAGAGGCTGTAACTTTTTTTTCCTAAAGAGAGCAACGATTTTCATTTTCATTATTCTTCATTATTATTATTTTTTTTTTACAGTATATCCTGTGATTTTCATGAAAATTGGGTGACACCCCTCTGCTCTACTTATTTATATATATATATATATATATATATATATATATATATATATATATATATATATATATATATATATATATATATATATATATATATATATATATATATATATATATATATATATATATATATATATATATACAGGTGGGGTTGGCCGGGCCCGCCTTTTTTAGAGGGGTGATTCGGTCCACTCTAAATAAAATAAAAAATAATAATAATAAAAAAAAAAATTTCGCTCATTTAATAGCCACGCGGTAGTACTACAAGTTTTATTTAGATCATCTTTAATTCTATAGAGTTTTTATATTTTTAAAAAATATAATAAATTAGGGTACAAAATACCCTTCAATAGAATTTCACTTTTGAAAAATGTGAGTTTTTTTAACTTTGTTATAAAATGAAAAATTGTGGATGGATTTTAATTATTTTTTCAGTGTATACACTCGAGTATGTTAGCTTTAAACTGGCAAAGTAAATTTTTGTTCCAAACAGTACTAGTGGCTAAATCACTGGGCCTAACTTGGTCCGATTCACCCCGCCATAAAAATTGATGATGGGGTGAATCAGACCACCATTGTTTTTCGTTTTTACATATTATTATTGACATTTTTATTATGTATAATTAATTTAAATATAATAAATAGTTACTTATATTAAGTAAAAATTAAAATTAAAAATGAAATTTATATATAAAAAATACGAATTCCAAAAAGTGTAAATTTTTGAGCTGAGAGGGGTGAATCGGACCACCTTATTTTTATTCTTATTTTATGTATTATTGACATTTTTATTACTTATTACTAATTTTAATATGATAAACAATTATTATATTAAGTAAAAATTAAAATATAAAATTGAATATATATGTAAAAGAGCAATTTAAACAGATGGTCCGATTCACCCCTCAATGGTGGTCCGATTTACCCCTCCAAGGTCAGGCTGAATGAGCTTTATTTAAACTTTAATAAAACTATTATTATTAGAATTACATTATTATTTTTTGTGTGCTTATTACCTACTATATGGCCCTGAATTTCAGAAAAAAAAAATTCCAAAAAGCGCATTAGGGGAAAGTCGGGAGACGAAGTTATACCTAAAGTGGTCCAAGTCCCCCCCTCCCGACTATATATATATATATACAGATATATAATAAACAAACACCCCCCCCCCCCACAATATATATATATATATATATATATATATATATATATATATATATATATATATATATATATATATATATATATATATATATATATATATATATATATATATATACCGTATATATATATATATATATATATATATATATATATATATATATATATATATATATATATATATATATATATATATATATATATATATATATATATATATATATATATATATATATATATATATATATATATATATATATATATATATATATATATATATATATATATATATATATATATATATATGGTAGTAATATTTTAAAAAGGACTTTGATTTTTCTTGAAATTCAGGAAATTTGCTTTAATTCATCCTATTCTTATAAAATTTTCAGGATATATACAATTCAAGGAGATAGCCTATATAAGCTTGATTTATGGGTAATTGTTGAGATAAGCATAATATAAAAATCTAAAAAAAATTTTTTTGAACGATGTGACGTTTCAATTGGCTTCCAATGACAAAAAAAAATTACATTTTTTTTTTTAGGTTATTCGGTTTAGGACCCAATAAGTTCAGGTTATGATAAGTTTTATTAAGTATACACAGTAAATCTTTGTCTACTTAATTAACAAATCTTATCACAACCTTAAAAGAGTGTTTAGTCCTAAAACGAAACTGTTAGATATGCCATCATTGTTTACGTCATCATTAAGACATTAAGAATATAGAGACAGTAAGAAACCACACGGGCCTGTCGAGACTGTCCCAGTCAACCCACTAACCAAACATGCTCATACAAATCCACAAAGCACCCACAAAGCATCCACAAAGCATACCCAACCCATCCAACCCTTTCTTAAATGTTGCAATCGAGTCACACTCAACAACTTCCTGTGGCAGACTATTCCAAAATTTAACAACCCTATTACTGAATGCATGCTTTCTTATATCAAGATGGTATGCTTTCTTCTTAATTTTCTTATTATGCCCCCTGGTCACCTGTCCATGCTCTACTATGAAAAATTTGTTGGTCTCCATATTATCAGTAGATGTAAATATTTTGTAGACTTGTATCATGTCCCCTCTGAGAAATCGCCTTTCTACAGAAAACATTCCTAACTCCTTCAGCCTCATAGCTCTTACCCTCAAACCCAGAAATCATCCTTGTTGCTCTACGTTGCACTCTCTCTAGCATATCTAAGTCTTTCTTTAAATAAGAGGCCCAAACTTGTGCACAATACTCTATTACTGGCCTAACATAGCTATTATACAGTTTACTTATTACTTCCTTGCTCTTGTAAACAACATTGCGATTTATTATGCCCAGCATCTTATTAGCTTTATTTCTAGCTTCCAAACACTGATTAGCTACTTTCAAATTACTGCTTATAATCACACCTAAATCTTTTTCTTGGTCCACAGACTCAAGCCAATCCCCATTCATATCGTAGTTAAAACTTTTATTTGAGTAACCTAGGTGAAGAACCTTACACTTTTTACTATTAAAATTCATTTGCCACTTATCTGTCCACCCAAGAAGTTTATCAAGATCATTTTGAATCTTTATGCATCCTTCACTATTCCTAACTGAGGTGGCCACTTTAGTATCATCTGCAAACTTAGAAACTTTGCATTTAAGTCCCTGGTCTAAATCATTTATATATATGAGGAACAATAGTGGCCCCAGCACTGAACCCTGTGGGACACCACTCTTCACTATTTTCCATGATGATTTATTCCCATTTAGTTGTACACACTGTTTTCTATTTCGCAACCACTCTTTAATCCAACCATGTACCACTCCACCTATACCACATTGCAATAACTTTTTTCATCAGCCTTATGTGGGGAACCTTATCAAAAGCTTTACTAAAGTCTAAATATACAATATCAACTGGATCTCCTCGGTCAATGCAGTCAGTAATGTATTCCATAAATTCTAAAAGGTTTGTCTGACATGACCTACCCTTTCTGAAACCGTGCTGGGAGTCATACAATACCTTGTTATCTTCTAAATATTTCTCTATATGACCTTTCAGTAACTTTTCCAGAACCTTTACAACCAGAGATGTTAAGCTAACTGGCCTATAATTTCCCAAATCTTCCTTACTACCTTTCTTATAAATAGGCACAACATATGCTGTTTTCCAGTCATCTGGTAATACCTCACTAAATGTTATAGATCGCTTAAAATCAAATACAGTGCCTTTGTAATGCTGGTACTACCCTTCTTCAGAATTCTACCATATATACCATCAGGACCTGCAGCTTTACTTGAGCCAATATAACGATAAACATTTACACTTAAACAAATTAAACTTATGCGGCCTATTATTAACAGATACAATACCTATATCCTTAAAATCCACATTCACTTTCTTAGAACACTGAAGCAAAATAAGCATTGAAAATGTTGACCAACTCCTTATCTGAACTCACTAAATTTTCATCAATTTTAATTGGACCAATTGTCCTATTCTTACTTTTAAATTTATAAAAGCTAAAAAACTTCTTCAGGTTCTTATTACTATTCCTTGCTAAATTAATTTCTGCCTCTCTCTCTTTGCCTTTCTTATTGACTGGTTAAGTTCATTTCTATTTTTCCTATAATTTTCTAAATCATCTTCCCTATTACTACCCTTGAATATTTTAAAACATCTACGCTTTTCATTAATTTTCTCTCTTATCTCTATTCCACCAAACAGGTTTTCTCTTCGCCACCCTAATGGGTTTATCTTTAAAACATACTGACTGAATATTCATTAAAATTTGTTTAAAATGTTCCCACATGATAAAACAGTTTTGGTCTTTAAACTCTTTATCCCAGTCAGTTATACTAAGCATGTCTCGTAATTTGGTAAAATCGCCATTTCGGAAATCTAGGATTTGTTCCTTATTAGCTTGCAATTTGGGCCCAGATATCACATTCATATTAAATCTAATTATATTATGGTCACTAAGTCCTAAATTCTCTTCAACTCTAATCTTATCAACCATACTTTCATCGTTAGTTAATATTAAGTCTAATAGTGCATGCCTGGGTAGGAAAAATATTTTAAAAAAATGATTATCGGAAAAAAATATAAATTTTTTGTCATACTATATTCTAAACTCTACAATGCCGATTTAGGGCATTTTTCAGTATATATAAAAGTTTGACCAATATCCAGTTCATACCTATTTTTGAAAAGCAATCATGTCAAAATGATTAGTCAAAATGATTTGAAAATTGAACTATGCAATGTTCTATTTGAAAATACCTGAGATAAATTTTGGTAATTGTTTATTTCTCCTCAGTTAATTGATACACCTATTTGGGTTTTGGTTATATTTTGCCAATGTAGTACATGTAAGATTGATCATAGTAGTTTACTTTGTGGTCAGAAATTTGAACAGAAAGGATGAATCTATGTAGAAAGTCATGTTGCAAGAGCCCTTCACAATGGAGGAGGTATGTGACTGAAGAG
>JABUQX010061786.1:20000-22500 GCA_015478945.1 Trachelipus rathkii
TATGGTTGTGGGCTTTGCCCAGGGGATGAACCCCACATTGACGAGATACCACAGTGAGGGTCCGTCGCAGTCTCGTAAAGCCCTTGGGTGGATTTTTCTGACTGTGACCTGTGTGTGCTACGCAACTCACCCACAATCTTGGGAAAGGAGGTAGATGATGATGGTGTTTGTTTTTATATATATATATATATATATATATATATATATATATATATATATATATATATATATATATATATATATATATATATATATATATATATATATATATATATATATATATATATATATATATATATATATATATATATATATATATATATATATATATATATATATATATATTTTTTTTTTTTTGGAATGAATGTATATTTTAACACTAATTAAAAATATTATTTCTTTTTATAATTATTATTATTATAGATACATTGATAAATAAAACTTGCTTGCTTGCTTCGTTCCTGTTACTCCTTGAAAAAGTGTAAGACTTCTGTTATGATTCGCAATTTCATGTTGTTGATTGCCAATGCTTTAATTTCTACTTTGTTCTTTTCAACTCTTTGTATTTTTTAATAGTGATCTTTACCACGTACTTTTGGGAATATCAATAGAATTGAAACAAAGTTGTTCAGAAAAAATCATTTATGATACATGATGGCGAAATAATTAAAATAGTATTATCTGAATAGAGAATGTTAAAGGTGTATAAAGGTCCATTGAAACGAGAGAAATTTTGAGGAAAATAAGTAAGCGTTGCTAAAGAAAAAAAATCAGATGAAACAATGTTTACCGAAAGAAGTTGTAATTGACATTGATTAAACTGATATGGTTATCATTCAATTGTTTGTTATAATAAATGATATAATAATGTATATTTACCTTATATCTGTAGGATGTCGAATATATCTAACTATTTTTGTTATTGAACCACAAGTAAATGTGTCATCAAATATTAATACAGGCACAAAAATCACCCCTTATAATCTAGGACAAACCAACCATGATAAGCAAAAAACAAATTGTGTGTATAGATAGGAAAGCAAAGTAAAGAAAATATGTAATAATCAATGTATGTATACGTGAAAGATATATCATCCGTACCTTTAATACAATTGATAACACACCATTGCAATAATTTTAATCCAAAGCCAACACACAAAGACTGGTAGTTCTATAACAAATATAGTGTCCTCTGCCTTAATGTCACTTCTTGCTTGACTTTGGTCACTTCCAACAGATATGGTACTTATTCCAATCTTTCCCTTTTGGTTTAATGTCCTTTATTATAATAATCTTTAGTTATTCTATAATGCTAATCAAATAATATATTATATAGAAATCATTCAAAAGCTGAAATAATAAAATACACAAAAAATTGTCACAACAAATACATTGCAATTGTTATCGCAATTACAATGTATTTTCCTTGACCACACGTTAATCTGTCTTTCTCCTTCCTTCTGTTTCTTTAATTCACATCACATCTGTAGTGCATCCATCATACAACACATCCCTTATGTAATAAAAGGTTCAACAGAGTATAATTTGTTAGAATTTTGAGTCGAAAGTTCTTTATTTAGAATATTGCTTTAGTTAAATAATTAGGTAACATATTAGATGGAAAGGGAAAGGATGATGCGGTCTGCAGTTCAGTTTGAAAGTTGTGAGTGGTAACGAGGTGGCTAGTTCAATTAAATTTTTGGGGAATACAAAAGAACTTAGGTCTTGAATGAGATAGGGTTTTGCATGAGGGTATGTTGTTACCAGTGTTAATGTATAGCAGTGAAACTACGGTGCGGAATAGATCTGGGGTAAATTTGTTCAGATTGCCAATCTTGGGGTCGTGTTAAGTGTCAGAAGAATTAATAAAATGAGGAATGAACGTGTCAGGGATCTGTGTGGTGTGGAGAAAGGCGTAGATGAGAGAATAAACGAAAGTGTATTAAGATGGTTTGGTCATATGAAAAGGATGGATGATAGTCGGTTGGTTAAGCGGATGTGTGCTGGGAGACTGAAGAAAAAGTAGACTGAGTCGGGAAAGGAATGCGAGTTTGGCTTGTACTATTTTCTTCTACCAGTTATCTGTTCCCGGTGTATGTTGCGTACCTCTACAATCTGAAAAACATTTACCTAAGAAATTTGTTAAAAATGTGAAAATTTCTATTCAGCTATCGTCAGATTTTTAAAAAATTTCAATACTGAAACCACTTCAGTTTCTGGTTAAGTTTTATCATGAATGACATCTAAAATTATCATAATTCATTAGATTGTGGGTAAGCCAAATTCAGAATGAATTCGGGGACTTCATAACTTTTTTCAAGGTCATTACACTAATTTTTTTTAACGTTTTTCCTGCATTGCAGATAATTTCAGAATTTTATATATGTTTCGTGAAAATATACCACTAAAAAGTACCCGTTTAGATATATATATATATATATATATATATATATATTATAAAAATATATATATAAAAAATATAATTATATATATATATATA
>JABUQX010061786.1:32500-34432 GCA_015478945.1 Trachelipus rathkii
CCAGGCTTCACAACATAACTATATACTTTTCACACCTGTAAGCTATTGTAGTTTTTGAATATAATTTTTTAATTTTTTTTTTTTTTTTTTTTTTCTTTTTTTTTTTTTTGTTTTTTTTTTTTTACAGTTGTTACCGCAAGCTTTGGACCAGGATTCCAGCAATGTATTCCGTTTTTACTGTAGTATTAATAGTTTTTAAGATACATATGTACGGCTATAACAGACGCTGGCCATATATATATATATATATCACCTAAAACCTATATTAGTATATCTAACTATTTCATATATATAATATATATATATTATATTATATATAATTATATATATTATATATATATATCATATTATATATATATTTTCAATATTTTATGATTCATAAATGTATGTATAAGGATTCACTGTATCTATATATATATATATATACCGGTAGCTAATTTACCGGTAAAGGTTATAGGAATGGAATATTTTTCTTTCTTATACTAGCTAGACCTTTAGGAAATAATGTATTTATTAACTTTCCGTGGGAAACGTGGTTTTTAAAAATGCTAAATAGTTAAATATGAAACAATAGGCCTCTAAATTTCATATTTACAAATTTGTCAATGAACGAAATGATCAATTATATTGACACCAACCGATTTTCATGAAACTTATATTAAATGTTTGAAACGAGCCGAAGTGAAATAAAACGTAAAAAAAAAATTTAAAATTTTAAAAAATAAGCCTGAAAAAAATTATGATGTCTCCAAATTTGATTTTAAAACCTAGGTACTGGCAGATGTTCCTTTTTTTTAATTTTTTTATGGGCTTTTATTAACTTGTGGTACTGAAGCTATATTTTATTATTTTCCCAGCACTCACTGGTCGGGGTACGTGTGCTATAAATTCATTTCAACGAAAAATTAATATGTATACTAATTACTAACGCATTCTTATAAACAACAGGTCACACACCACACCAAATAACCCCTTCTTAAACAACAGGTCCACACACACTACACACACAATATTATATTAATATATTACACTATATATATATTATAATACACATTCATAAATTATACACTACCTTATATATATATATATATAATATTATATTTATATACCTCTATATATATATAATATATATATATTATATATACTATATATATATTACCTACTATATAATATAATATATATTATATATATATATACATATAACATATATTTTATATATATATATATATATATATATTATATTATTTATATATATAATATCAACATTTTCAACTTAGTGTATATTTCACGAAACATCATATAAATTATTCTGAAATTATCTGCAATGCAGGAAAAACGTTAAAAAAATGTAGTGTAATGCTACCTTGAAAAAAAGTTTATGAAGTCCCCGAATTGATTCTGAATTTGGCTTACCCACAATCTAATGAATTATGATAATTTTAGATGTCATTCATGATAAAACTTAACCAGAAACTGAAGTGGTTTCAGTATTGAAATTTTTTAAAAATCTGACGATAGCTGAATAGAAATTTTCACATTTTTAACAAATTTCTTAGGTAAATGTTTTTCAGATTGTAGAGGTACGCAACATACACCGGGAACAGATAACTGGTAGAAGAAAATAGTACAAGCCAAACTCGCATTCCTTTCCCGACTCAGTCTACTTTTTCTTCAGTCTCCCAGCACACATCCGCTTAACCAACCGACTATCATCCATCCTTTTCATATGACCAAACCATCTTAATACACTTTCGTTTATTCTCTCATCTACGCCTTTCTCCACACCACACAGATCCCTGACACGTTCATTCCTCATTTTATTAATTCTTCTGACACTTAACACGACCCCAAGATTGGCAATCTGAACAAATTTACCCCAGATCTATTCCGCACCGTAGTTTCACTGCTATACATTAACACTGGTAACAACAT
>JABUQX010061787.1:0-7500 GCA_015478945.1 Trachelipus rathkii
ACTATGCGAGCATTTTTTTAATAAGAATTTGAAAAAATCTTCATCTATATGTACTGGAGTTCTTCAAGAAATAGCGCCGTCTGCGGATATATAAGGGATCATATATCAACTGTTTTTACATTCATTGACTACACTCTTGCAGTGTAAAGAGAGTAAATAGGAAAGAGGCTCCAGCTTACCAGCAGTAATAAACATGGAAAGAGTATTCATTGGATCGAGATTCCAAAGAGGATACGGTCTTGGAGGATTTTTCACTAAGTTACTGCGAAGCGCCATCCCCGTATTTTAGATAGAGGGGGTGAACTATTTGCGTAAAAGTCTATACAGAACAGGAACTGCACACTATGCCAAGATAATGCGTCAGCGAGCAATCCTCGTTGCCTTCCATTAAAATGGCGGATTGCTGAGGTTTTCTGACGAGAGTCTCGATGACGTTAAACGCAAAAGATAAGACGTAAAATGACAGGTCATGGCAGGGCTAAAGTTAAAGGACGCAGGAATGTCACAAACAGGAAAAAGCCTAAGACCAAGAGTGCACTGAAGATGAAAGGCCATAAGAAAATCACAACCCGGAAAAGCCCTAAGGCTAAAAGGCATAGGTCTACAAAACGTATTGATGTATTTACCATTTAACTACTATATGGTATCTTTAACTACATCTTGCGGATACCATGTATATAAGGGGGGTCACATCTGAGGCTTTGTTCATTATTCAGCCTAACACCACACCGACAAGATGCATTTCCTTCATCCTGCTAGTCCAGACTGCTGCAAGAGCGAATTGGATCTCTTCTCGATGAATCCTACACAGATCAGCGTGAGTGACAGCAACTTCATCAGCATTAACCCCACCCATTCGATCACCAGCACTGACGTACCTTTAGAGTTCAATATTCCAGGCACCTCAGACCAATATCTAGATCCATCTAATGTATTTCTATATTTTAAAACGAAATTGACAAAGCCTGATGGCACAGATCTTCCTACAGGTGACGACCACATAGTGTATGCCGAGTCAAACTTCCTATATACTTGTTTTAACCAGATCGATGTTTATCTCAATGAAACTTCGCTTGGCACTTCAGCAGCTAGTTATCCTTATAGAAGCTACATAGAACATCTACTGAATTTTTCTGATGATGCTAAACAGTCTCATCTTCAATCCTGCGGTTTTTACAGCTTCAAAGATGAAGCTTCACATGTAGATAAAGCGGCAAAAGACATAAATAACACTTATGAATTCTACGGCGTTTAAATGGTGATTATTTCTCCTAGGAAAGACTATAATTCTCATCTGTAGATGCTATACATCCGCTATCGGTCAAGTCCGAAATTTCGCACTTAAAATAAAAGTAATCCTTATCTGCTACACACTGCATGTCCAGAACCTGTCTTCAAACTGCTAGAGGCTTTTCTCTGTTAGAAAGGTGAAGTTATTCCCCCAAAGGCATTTGGAAATTGAGAAATCGCTTTTAACAACCACAGCCAAGTATCTCAATCAGAAGAGTAGAAACCAAAGTATTTAACTTCACTCACGGATTATCAAGCATTAGCATTCCAAACATTGTTAACGGAAATCTACGCAAAAAGCAATACGTTGAAATTGTAGAACACGAGGCATATTCATGAACATGTATAAAAAATTCCCCATATTAAATCGCACCTTTTGTCTAGGGGTGCATTTACATGTAAAGAACGACAACCATACGGCGTGATTATGACCCATGTCATACAATGGGATTGCAATTCTCTTTATGCTTGCGCGACCTTTCCACACCTAATAGCCAACACTGGTTTCATGCGGTGATATGGTAACGGGTATAGAAACTTGAAGAATACGCAAAAAATAGTAAAATATTATCACCGCGTTTGATCTCGCGCAGATCTAATTCACGCTTGGTAACGCAAGTCATTTTTAGACATCTCTGAGAAAGGGAACATCTAGACTCAATCTCCTCATTAGCGGGTAGTCTACAAATCATCCATACCGGTATCGTTTATCTGGAGCACCCACCCCCCCTATAACCAAAAACTACAAAAATAATTAAATATCCTTTGGTCATTTTAAAATGAATTAATTAATGGATTATTTAAATACCCTATTTTAGATGTTAGACTTCTTGAAATTGACCGAGCCCGTAATGTGCTTTTGAATTTATTAAAGATATATGAAGAAGAGATAAAAACTGTGTTTACAAATGAGCCTAGATTTATAGGAGTCTTCACCATTAATGAAGTAGGATCTGTGAAACTGGAGAAGGATACTGGTTTCATATTCAAAACTTAGCCTCGTCACATTGCAACAGGACATTGGATTTCTGTCGATAGGGATAAAAATGGAGCTGTGTACCTGATTGATTCTTTGGGATTAAAATTTATTTTGGATAATCATTATATCATTTCATTTTTAAAATATAATAATGTGAATTATATAAAAACTTTGGCTCGTGCTGTTCAACCAGCATACTCTAGTTTATGCGGAGTTTATTGTGTTTATTTCATTAAAATGTTTTTAAAATGTTTGTTTCGATGAATTTGTAAATATTTTCGATGCTAAAAATTTATTTGTCAATGATTATCTAGTTTCCGACTATATACATAGAATGCTTTAAAATAAAAAATATTTATTAACCCTTTAACAATATACTTATATATAATAAATATATATATAATTATTATATATATATATATATATAATATTATAATATATATTATATGTGTAATATTATATAATATAGTATAATTATATATAATATATATATATATATATAATATAGTATAATATATAGCTGTGGATAAATGGTAAAGGTTCAATGAAAATTCACGTTTTATCGACGTCACTAGTTAGAAAGCGAAGGGGCTGACACTGGTAACTGATGAGGGCTTCATTTAGTCGGTTTGGAAGTCTATAAAGCTTAACAGCTCTTGTAAATTATAGTACTATTTTAAAATGTTACAGTATTTAATCCTACTGGACTTATAACAATATATTCAAAAGTGGTCGGTTTCATTTAAAATCTTGGTATATCAGTGTTTAATCACACATCGGATTTTTCAGATAGACATCCTTACACACCCCGTGATCCCTCCAAATTGCGTGTTGTATGTGTATCAGATGATGTACATGGTAATAAAATGCGAGCTACAGCTGCAGCGAAGGAGGGTGGTGAAACTGCGTACTTCGATGTATCATTAAAGTATAATAGAGGTGTTCCAATTCTGGATGGTCATATAGAGAAAATAGTAGAGCTAAATAGTATGCTTAAAACATATACAGTCAACGTACAACGATTTAAAATACAGATCCCTCTACCTATCCATCTAAAACTTTCATCTAATTTACGTCTTTTAGCCGACCAAGATCTAAGGAGTGTCAAAAAAGAACCTGGTTATTATATAATAACAATTACTAGTGAACCACGAGCTTTCTGGAGGTCTTACATTGAGTGTCCACGCTGAAGCTCCTGGGGATCGTCTTGTGGTGGAGAATCGATATATTAATATATTATTTATTAATATATATAATATATATAATATTAATATATATATATATATATATTATATATATATAATATTTATATATAATTATATAATATATATAATATTTATATTATAATCTGTACACTCGCGATTACTGAATATTTAACTATGTGTCAATAAAATTTTAGAGTAAAAAAAACTTTCATCTACCCTGTATTTTTTTTTTTAAAAAACAAGCAATAATAAATAATAATAATAATGAAAAATAATAATAATAATAATAATAATAATAATAATAATAATAATAATAATAATAATAATAATAATAATAATAATAATAATAATAATAATAATAATAATAATAATAATAATAACAGTAGCAAAATGAAAACCGGAATTGAAAGTTATACAGACTGGGACGGCTGGCGATTATCACGTTTGAGTCCAAACTCTCTCTCTCTCTCTCTCTCTCTCTCTCTCTCTCTCTCTCTCTCTCTCTCTCTCTCTTCTCTCTCTCTCTTCTCTGAGTGCAGGATATATTATATGATACCCCTTTTTGGTTTAGGATTTAAATAATAATAATAATAATAATAATAATAATAATAATAATAATAATAATAATAATAATAATAATAATAATAATAATAATAATAATAACAATGATAATATTGACAAGAAGAAGAAGAAGAAGAAGAAGCAGAAGAAGCAGAAGAAGATGAAAAAGAAGAAGAAGAAGAAGAAGAAGAAGAAGAAAAGAAGAAGAAGAAGAAGAAGAAAAAAGAAGAAGAAGAAAGAAAAGAAGAAGAAGAAGGGAACATTGCAGTTTAAAATATGCTAATAGTATCAATAATATCAATATACTAATAATAATAATAATAATAATAATAATAATAATAATAATAATAATAATAATAATAATAATAATAATAATAATAATAATAATAATAATAATAATAATAATAATAATAATAATAATAATAATAATAATAATAATAATAATAATAATAATAATAATAACGAAAGGTGAGGGGTGAGGGGTGAGGGGCGTGTATATGCATTTGTGTAGACGTGTAAATAACAACTCACGTACGTTGATGACTTCGTCATCAACGAACGCTCGTGTGTGTGCCCACCTACGATGCGCACGAGTGTATGTAAATATATAAAGGGGGTTAGGGCATAAAGTGGGTAGGGAGCGAATAATAATAATAATAACATAATAAAATAATTATATTATATAATAATAATAATAATAATAATAATAATAATAATAATAATAATAATAATAATAATAATAATAATAATAAGAGAAGAAGAAGAAGAAGAAGAAGAAGAAAAAGAAGAAGACAGAAGAAGAAGAAGAAGAAAAATTTAAAATTCCATTTTATTTTAACTCTCGTATAAGAAGATGGTGTAGTAAGGTAGTAATGTGTAGTAGTAGTTAGTAGTAGTAGTAGTAGTAGTAGTAGTAATTGGTTCGTAGTAGTAGTAGTAGTAATTTGGGTCGTAGTAGTAGTAGTAATTGTGGTCGTAGTTGTAGTATAGTAGTAATTGTTGTTGTGAGTAGAGTAGTATAGTAATAATACTGTATCTATATATATAACTATATATGATAATATATATATATAATATATATATATATTATATTAAAAATTATATTATATAATATATTATTCTTAATATATATATATATAATATATATATATATATAATATATCAGCAACTAAAAAGTTTTTATTCAATTCTCTTCGGACAACTTTCAACCCATGCCGCGATGTGCCTTCAGGCTAAGTCCTTATCTAGGATTATATCCGAGAAAGATAATCCCTATAACACCTTTTGCACTTAAGGTTTATAGCGTTTACCCAGAAAGCAAAATGACCATTTTCTTTATTATTTTTGTATTTAATATATATATATATATATACTAATTTTATTATATATATATATATTTATATATATATATATATAATATATATATATATATATATATATATATAAAATATATATAATATTTATATATATATATAATATATATATATATATATATAAGTTAAAATAGCCATAGCACCAGTTTCGAGTCCTAATACTGGATAAAAATTTGTATATAAATAACATTTATTCTATTAACCGATAGGCGTTTCAGCCTGATTGCCATGACTCTCAGTCTCTTTCCCCGTCGTGCTAAATGAGCAGGCCGTGGGGAAGAGGTTCGCATCTCAAACTCTTCCGAATTTATATATATTAACTCAAGTGAAAGGGGGTAAAGAGAATGGGGGAGTAGGGGTAGAAAAAAAACTCCCACTCCTCAATGACGTAGCAAGGCAAATGCAAGCGAAAACGGACCCGGAGCGGACCCGGAGCGGACCCGAAGGCGGAGGCGGAAAGCGGGGTGGTGCAAAAAGAACTGCTTAGCAAGGCGCGCGCGGCAAACCTGGGTGTGTGTCGAGGATGACGCAGAGATTCAAAAGGGGGGTAGGGTAACTGTTGCTAGTCATGGCAACAACAAAGAACAGGGGTAGGGTAACCGATGTAGTCATGGCAACAACAAAGAACAAAGGGGGTAGGGTAAGGCGAAAGGGGGTGAGGGTAAGCGATAGGGGTGGAGGGTAAGCGAAAGGGGGTGGGGTAATGTGTGTGTATATGCAAATGTGTATGTATATGTAAATAACATCTCGTGTACGTTGATGACTTCGTCATCAACGAACGCTCGTGTGTGCGCACGAAGGGTCGCACATACAGTATGTAAAAATACAAAGGGGGGGGTAAAAGGGGGGAGGGGAAATAATATATATATATATATATATATATATATATATATATATATATATATATATATATATATATATATATAATATATATATATATATATATAATTCATTATTAATATATATATATAATTATATTATATATATATATAATATAATATATATACTATAATATATATATTACTATATATTATATATCGATATATATATTCCTCTTATACGTCCATACAAGATCATCTGGATTATGTTATGTACGCTCATAAATAGTACTAATCTACGTAGCGCGCATCACGCGCGCTGGCAATCGTGCAATGTTGCAAATGTTGCTTCGCAACATTTGCAACATTTGCAACTCCGTCTCCTGTACTGGTTACTACTCATGTGCCCGTTTTTCCCTTTTATCAAGAGCCTGGTCTCGTGCAAGCATCCTTTTGGTCCTTTTCTTCCTTTCTCTCTTTGAGCTAGCAAGAATAATTTATTTTCTTCAATTTTTATGATGTTAAAGGTATTTGCATATGCAATATCAAAAGATTAATTTTTCTGTAAAATCGGAAACTTTCTGCTTCTCTTTATCTGTTGTGAGCTTTGATAACTTTTGTAGTTCTCTCCGTATATTACATAGTTTTATTAGTTTCTCAATACACTGCTGTTCTACTCGAACGGGAATGGGAGCTTTTTTTCCCAAAGATTGCTGCCTCTTCAATAACCAATCTAGCACTGCCGCGTAAGTTCATTTTAACATTGTGCGTGTTATAAAACAATACAATCAAAACTTGTCTGTTGGATGGTAGTTTACTACCCATGGGCATCGTCAGGGGGGGGCAGCGGGGGCAGCTGCCCCCTAGAGGTATTTACTCTCTTCTCAAAAGCAACACCACTCTTTCTTGCGATGCAGAGAATTTTAGAGTACAGCTCTACATCATATGGCTTCATTTCCTCCGTACTAAAGGGAACAAGTTATAATATATCAAAAGGAAGGTCATTTAATGTAATTAGTTAAAATTCGTAGTATCGTTAATTCGCTATACTAGATCCAAGACTTCTTAATTAGGCCTCGCCTACTTTTGCATAATATTTGTATATATATATATATATAATATATATATTATATAATTATAATATATATATATATATACTATATATTATATATATATATATATATTATATAATATATATATTACTAGTATATATATATATATATATATATATATATAATATTATATATATATATATATATTATATATATATATAT
>JABUQX010061787.1:12500-23860 GCA_015478945.1 Trachelipus rathkii
TAAATCAGTAATTCTGTAAATCAAACCACCCACCCTACTATCCCCCCCACTCCGTGATCTATTGATCCATTAATCTATTGATCTATTGATTCAAGTCATATTTTTTACTAAAATTGTTATGTTTTACATACCCTAAAGCAGTAAATCAGTAAATCAGTAAATCAAACCCCCCTCCTATCCATCCATGATCTATTGATCTATTGATCTATTAATCTAAGTCATATTTTTTACTAAAATTGTTATGTTTTACATATCCTAAAGCAGTAAATCAGTAAATCGAAACACCCTCCCCAGTACCCTCATACACATCCTATGATCTATTGATCTATTGTTTCATGTCACATTTCGAGTATCATTTTGGATAAACATAACATAAAATCAAGTTCTTTATACACTGACCAACGAATATTTGCTAACGTAACAAAGTTTTCACATCAATAAAGATAACATAACATAACCTGAACTAAGAAAATAATGTAGAACGACAAACCTAGCACAACTTACGTACGAATAAACTGTTAACATTAACAAAATTCCACACTTAACTCCAGTAAAGTAATTAACATGGCATACAATACGTAACATATTCATACTTTTTCAAGCATATTTCTAACATATTTACGTTAATTTTACAATGACATAGTAATATTTAACAAAAATTTATCATAACTTTACCTACCTATAGTAATCCCAGCTTTTTTACACTATCTAAAGCAGTAAATCAGTAAATCAAACCACCCACCCTACCCACCTCCCCCTCCTTGAACCTTCCAATGACCTATTGATCTATTGATTTTTTGTTTCAAGTCACATTCTGAGTATCATTTTGGATAAACATAACATAAAAAATAAGTTCTTTATCCGCTGATCAACGAATATATGCTTACATAACAAAGTTTTTCACATTAATAACGCTGCATAGCATAACATGAACTAAGAATAAAATGTACAACGACAAACCTGACACATATTAAGCATGAATAAACTGCCAACATTAACAAAGTTCCATACTTAACAACAAAGTAATTACCATAGCTTTCAAAAACGTAACCTATTCACACTTTGTCAAACATATCTCTAACATATCAATGTTTATTTTACATTAACATAGCAATATTTAACAAAAAATTTACCATAACCTTACCTAACCATCATAATACCTAACGGATAAATACAAACATAGTAAAGTTTTACCCTCTGTAAAGCTAAACTATGAACATAAACATACTTAAAACACTAGCCAAGCCCAGACGAATAAAACAGCTCTCATTAACAACTTAACCAATAAAACGAACATAGGGGAAGTAAAACAAGTTTTCATTTTATAACATAATTTTCATTGAAAAGAGCGTTATATAAATACATAAAAATATATACATATACATACATATAAATACATATACATACATATAAACATATAAGTTTATTTTAAATATATTAATTCATCTAATCAGGGGACATAGGATTCAACATAAATTGAGCAATTTCTATTCTATATATCTCTCCAAGGATTCAATTCCCTTTAAAAGGATGTAATGTATAAATGCACTTCTGCAGCACTTAAACCTTTTTCGGCATATTTTGGTTCAGCAGTACTCATTCTCTCATGCAAGAGAGAAGTAAACTTTTCAATGTCGATAGTTATTAGCGTACTCCTGTATTCCCCATTATACCGGAAACCTCATGTTTCAGAGTAAATATCATAGAATACATCATGTGATATATGTATTATCCTCAAGTATGTCAAAATCGTTAGGATGTGATGTTAATTCATTTTCTATTTCAATCAATGCTTTAATATTTTCAGACGTCCGAACTGTGAAACCTATACATATACACCAGAATGTCGCGCCATCGATAGGCTTCCAATAGTTTGTCGTACATCAAGGGTTTTAAATATTGTCACAACGACGAGCAATACAACGTCTAGTTCTATTAGATCCACTACCCACTGTCTCCCAGTTAAGTATATTTGTCAACTACGAGTCGATACATCAGATGGACACACTTATCCTTTACCCATGCTGCAGCGAATGTCTATAATCTTGAGGAATTCTTCAACAGAAATGAATAAGGGTCTATTATTTGCAGCTCCGGCTGGAAATACAAGCAATGTAGTCGGTCTCCATTCAATTTACAAAATAAACATAAAATACTACATCGTTGGCGAAAATAACGAAAGACTTCGTAAAGATATCCACAACAAGCGTAGAGATGCGGGAGTGTCATCAATAACCAGCACAGCGAAAAAATGCCTACTGATGAAAATCAAATGTGCATAACAATTCCTCAATGTATGAATTCTTTCTTTCCACCAATTACAAGAAAGTAAACTCAAGAATACGACGCTACGAACGAACCATATCAGTTCAAAAAGAACTATAATCTCGGCTGGCAACAGAAACGATAACAATAAATATGTTACTAGGGTAATAATATGTATATTTATTCTTCTTTATGGTTTTCAAAGGAGACTTACAGTCAAATTGACGTGAAACGAGCTTAGACAAAACAAAAAAGGTAAATAATATAATATAATAATAATAATAAATAATATATAATAATAATAATAATAATAATAATAATAATAATATAATAATATAATAATAATAATAAATAATAATAATATATATAATAATATTATATAATAATATTTTGTTACATGATATATATATATTATATATATTATATATAATATATATATATATATATATAACTATATATATATATATATATATAATATTATATATATATATATAGTATTATATATATGTATATATATATATATATATATATTATATATATATATATATATATATAATATATTATTTATATATATTTATATTTATAATTTTTAAAATAAAAAAAATATATATTATATTTTTACTTAAAAAATATTCAAATATATATAAAGACTGTCCATAACCTATTATATAATATATATAGTATATATAATATATTATATATATATATATATATATATATATATATATATATATATATATCTAATATATATTATATATATATATATATATATATTATATATATTATTATATATATATATATTATATACAAAATAGTATATGTATAGATATATAAATATAATAATAAATATATCTATTAATATTAAATATATATATATATATTATACATGTTAAATACTATAATATTTAATATATATATATCAAATGTTCATTACACATATATCGTTTTTCTCTGACTTAAGATCTAAAAACGCTAAATCTTTAAACACTTCATCAACAATATCACGGAGTACATATGTAAGAAGTTCACGTTCAGACACTAAAATTTGTTTACTAGATGAATCATCTGGTAAATACTTTCATACATTGTTTTCTAAATAGATAGACGAATTTTGTACTTCTATAGAATTTAAGAAGCGTTCAATGATAGTCCTCTCAGAATCCATCAACAGCATTTTGTTGAAAGGCGTAATATTCCTAGTATAACATGTAATGTGCAACAGTTACATAATTAGACAACATTTCCGATTTCTTCGTTTTGCATTATTACCCTCCTACGAACTTTCGACAGGATATTTTTATCTGTGGTATCCAGAAATATAGATTCCTAACGAGCGTAGGTTCAAATACCGCCTGTTTCATTAACAATCTTCCATAACCGAACTTCCATTCGTGTGAAGTTATATACTTGAAAAAGGAGAGTAAAGTGGTTGCCTTCGTTGACACACTCGTCTGTTAATCATCGTTTTCTTTGAGTCTAAAACTTCGGTAGACTTAGAGTGCTCCTTTATCCATTCTGCAGCGTGATAGCATATACAGAGTAATTCGTCTGTACTCATAAAAATACGTTTGTTACTATAGTATACAGATTGATTAATACACGTGAAAAAATCAGAACCATTGGGGTTTCTTTTATATAAGATTGAAACCCCACACCCTGGGATCTTGATTACCCACTGTATAATGTCTTGTATAGAGGTATATCTGTCAAGACGTAACATGATGCACACTTAATGAAAATAGAACACTTTTTAAACAGAACACAACCTCCTAAAGCTTTCAAAGCCACAACGATTATGACGCTAAAATAAGTCTCAGGAGAAAAGATAATATAAAATTAAGGGTACAAACACAAGCCTAACAGGAAGGTTAAACCTGTTTACATTTGTATGTTCACTATTAGGCCTTACGCGCCATTCGTTTTATGTTTGTATTTGTATTTCATGTTTCATTCAATGCTATCGCTCCGGCAAACTAATAAATGCTAATTGGAACTAAGAACATAACATACCTAACTTACGAATAAACAGTTTTCATTAACAAAGTTCTTTGCTCATCAACGGTAAGTAACTAACATCATCCATAAAACTTAACCTATCCTACCTTTCGAAACATTACGCAATACCTTCGATTCGTTAGGCTTACACGGTAGGCTTATCATTAGGGTTACCTTCAGCATCACTTCGGGGTCCCCGAGAATGAGTTTTCATGCATCTCTCTAGGGGTGATCTCCAAGAGTGGGGCTCGTCGCTGAAAATTGTTCGGTTATGTATCGTAAAGATTGAGATTATGTTGATGAGTGAGTGCATTCGTGAGAGCTTTTGTATAAACATGAAGGTAACCCTAATGATAAGTCTACCGTGTAAGCCTAACGAATCGAAGGTATTGCGTAATGTTTCGAAAGGTAGGAAAGGTTAAGTTTTATGGATGATGCTAGTTACTTACCGTTGATGAGCAAAGAACTTTGTTAATGAAAACTGTTTATTCGTAAGTTAGGTATGTTATGTTCTTAGTTTTGGTTACATAAGGGTAGCATCACGGCGGTGTGATGGCATTGAATGAAACATGAAATACAAATACAAACATAAAACGAATGGAGGCGTAAGGCCTAAAAGTGAACGTACAAATGTAAACAGGTTTAACCTTCCTGTTAGGTTTGTGTTTGTACCCTTAATTTTATATTATCTTTTCTCCTGAGTCTTATTTTAGCGTCATAATCGTTGTGGCTTTGAAAGCTTTAGGAGGTTGTGTTCTGTTTAAAAAGTGTTCTATTTTCATTAAGTGTGCATCATGTTAAGTCTTGATAGATATACTTCTATACAAGACATTATACAGTGGGCAATAAGATCCGCAGGGTGTGGGGTTTTTCATCTTATAATAAAAGAAACCCCAATGGTTCTGATTTTTTCACGTGTATTAATCAATCTGTATACTATAGTAACAAACGTATTTTTATGAGTACAGACGAACTACTCTGTATATGTCACCACGCTGCAGAATGGGTCAAGGAGCACTCTAAGTCTACCGAAGTTTTAGACTCACCGAAAACGATTATTAACAGAGGAGGGTGTCACGAAGGCAACCACCTTACTCTCTCTTTTTCTAAGTATATAACTTCACACCGAATGGAAGTTCGAGTATGGAAGATGTGTAATGAAACAGGCGTATTTGAACCTACGGCTCGTAGAATCTATATTTCTGGATTACCACAGATAAAATATCTGTCGGAGGTTCGTAGGAGGGTAATAATGCAAACGAAGAAATCGGAAATGCTATCTAATTATGTAACTGTTGCACATTACATGTTATACCAGGAATATTACGCATTCAAGAAAATGCTGGTTGATGATTCTGAGACTATCATTGAACGCTTCTTAAATTCTATAGATGTACAGAAATTCGTCTATCTATTTAGAAAACAATGGTATGAAAGTATTTACCAAGATGATCTATCTAGTAAACAAATTTTAGTGTCTGAACGTGAACTTCTTACATATGTACTCCGTGATGGTATCGATGAAGTGAAAAAATATCTTAGGTATAACGATGAAAATGACTGGTTTTTGTGTAAAGATTTAGCGTTTTTAGATCTTAAGTCATAGTAAAAACGATATGTGTGTGATGAACATTGATATATATATATATATATATATATATATATAATATATTATATATATATTATGTATAATATATATATATATATATATATATATATATAATATATATATATATATATATATATATATATATATATATATATATATATATATATATATATATATATATTCTTGTCCACAATTATTTTTATTTTATTTTTTTTTTTTTTTTATTATTATTATTTTTATTATTTATTATTATTATTATTTTATTTTATTATTATTATTACTTATTAACTTTTAGTTTTGTTCTAAGCTCGTTTCACTTAAATTTGACTGTATAGGTCTCCTTTCTATACATATATTACCCTAGTAAACATGTTTATTTTTATCGTTGCTGTTGTCCAGCGAGATTATATGCTCTTTTGAACTGATATGGTTCGTTCGTGAGTCGTATTCTTGTTTACTTTCTTGTGATTGGTTGAAAGAAAGAATCTCATTACATTTGAGGATTGTTATACACTCGATTTTCATCAGTAGGATATTTTTCGCTGTGCTGGTATGATGACATCTCCCGCATCTCTACGCTTGTTGTAGATATCTTTACGAGGTCTTTCGTTATTGTCAACGATTTTATATTTATATTTATTCGCAAACTGAATGGAGAGCGATACAATGCTTGTATTCCAGCCGGAGGTGCAAATAATAGACCCTCATCCATTTCTGTTGAAGAATTCATCAAGATTAACGACATCGCAGCAGCATGGGTAAAGGATAAGTGTGTGTCATCTGATGTATCGACTCGTAGTGAAATATCTAGCTGGGGATACAGTGGGAGTGGTTCTATTAGAATAAACGTTGTATTTTCGTCGTGTGACAATATTAAAACCCTTGATGTGCGCAACTATTAGAAGCCTATCGATGGCGCGACCTTCTGGTGTACATGTATAGGTTTCACAGTTCGAACATCTGAAAATATTACAGCATTGATTAAAATAAAAAAACGAATTAAACATCACACTTCTTAGCGATGTTGACATACTTGAGGACTTAATACATATAGCACATGGTGTAATCTATTATATTTACAATGAAACATGTGGTTTGAAGTATAATGGGCTATACAGGAGTACGCTAATAAATATCAACATTGAAAAGTTTACTTCTCTCTTGCATGAGAGAATGAGTGCTGCTGAACCAAAATATGTCGAAAAATGGTTTAGTGCTGCAGAACGCATTTATACTTACATCCTTTCAAAGGGAATTGAATCCCTGGAGAGATATATAAAATTTGCTCAATTTACATGTTGAATCCTTATGTCCGCTGATTAAGATGAATTGAATATATATTAATAAATAAACTTATTATGTTTTTATGTAATTTTTATCAGTTTTGTTTAATGTATGAAATTTTGTTTAATTGTCATTATGCTATAAAATGAAAACTTATTTTACATCCCTTGTATATTCGCTTTATTGGTTAAGTTTTTAATGATAGCTGTTTATTCGTCTGGCTGCTGTGCTTTAAGCATGTTATGTTCATAGTTTAGCTTTACAGAGGGTAAAACTTTACTATGTTTGTATTTATCCGTTAGGTATTATGATGGTTATGGTAATGGTTATGGTAAATTTTTTTTTAAATTATTGTTTTATTAACGTAAAATTACTTACATTTGATTATGTTTAGAGATATGTTTGACAAAGTGTGAATAGGTTACGTTTTTGTATGCAATGTTAGTTACTTTACTGTTTTTAAGTATGGAACTTTGTTAATGTTGGCAGTTTATTCGTGCTTAAGATATGTTAGGTTTGTCGTTGTACATTATATTCTTAGTTGTCGTTATTAATGTGAAAAACTTTGTTACGTCAGCATATATTCGTTGTTAAGTGTGTAAAGAACTTATTTTTATGTTATGTTTATCCAAAATGATGCTCAGAATGTGACTTGAAACAAAAAAATCTATAGATCAATAGAGCATTGGAAGGTGTAAGGAGGGGAGGAGGGTAGGGTGGGTGGTTTGATTTACTGATTTACTGCTTTAGATGGTGTAAAAAACGCTGGGATTACTATAGGTAGGTAAGGTTATGATAAATTTTTGTTAAATATTACTATGTCATTGTAAAATTAAATTAAATATGTTAGAGATATGCTTGAAAAAGTATGAATATGTTACGTATTGTATGCCATGTTAGTTACATTACTGGTGTTAAGTGTAGTACTTTGTTAATGTTAACAGTTTATTCGTACGTACGTTGTGCTAGGTTTGTCGTTGTTCATTATTTTTTTAGTTCATGTTATGTTATTCTAGCTTTATTGATGTGAAAACTTTGATACGTTAGCATATATTAGTTGGTCAGTGTATAAAGAACTTAATTTTATGTTATGTTTATCCAAAATGATACTCGAAATGTGACATGAAACAATAGATCAATAGATCAATAGATTACAGGATGGGTATTCGGGTACTGAGGAGGGTGTTTTGATTTACTGATTTACTGCTTTAGGGTCTGTAAAACAACAATTTTAGTAAAAAATATGACTTGAATCAATAAATCATAGATGGATAGGTGGGTGAGGGGAATAGGGGTTTGATTTACTAGTTTACTGATTTACTGCTTTAGGGTATGTAAAACATAACAATTTTAGTAAAAATATGACTTGAATCAATAGATTAATAGATCAATAAATAGATCAATAGACCACGGAGGTGTGGGGGAGGGTAGGGTGGGTGGTTTGATTTACTGATTTGCTGCTTTAGGGTATGTAAAACATAACAATTTTAGTAAAAAATATGACTTGAATCAGTAGATCAATAAATCATTAGATTATGAATGGATAGAAGGGTGCGGGGAGGAGGGGGGTTTGATTTACTGATATACTGATTTACTGCTTTAGGGTATGTAAAACATAACAATTTTAGTAAAAAAAATATGGCAAATCAATAGATCAATAGATCAATGGATCTATAGATCAATATATAACGGAGGGGTGGGGGAGGGTAGGGTGGGTGGTTTGATTTACTGGTTTTGGGTATGTAAAACATAACAATTTTAGTAAAAAGTATGACCTGAATCAATAGATCAATAGATCAAGGAGGGGTGGGGGAGGGTAGGGTGGGTGGTTTGATTTACTGATTTACTGCTTTAGGGTATGTAAAACAACATTTCTTTTAAGTTATAAACATAAAAAAATAAAAAAAAATATTTTTTTTACTTTGTATTTATGTTACATCATAAGAAAGGTGTATACCAAATTTCAACGTTCTATGTCAATATCCAAAGTTTTGAGGCATAGCCCCAACACCATGAGGGCGTAGTGTCACTTTACCTCTTCTGTATCGATGTTACATCCTAAGAAAGGCGTATACCAAGTTTCATCGTTCAGTGTCAATATCTAAAGTTTTGTGGCACAGCCCCAACGCCATGAGAATGTAGTGGTAATTTACTTCTGCTGCACCAAAGATACAACCTAAGAAGGGCGTATACTGAGTTTCATCGTTCTATGTTAATATTCTAGGTTTGGAGGGTTAGCATCCTCTCATGGGGGATGCACGGTCATGTAACCTCGTCTACAACGAAGATACCTTATATGAAGAACGTGTATACCGAGTTTCAGCCTTCTACGTTAATATTTAATGTTTGGGGGTTAGCATCCCCCCATGGGGGCTGCACGGTCATGTAACCTCGTCAGTAGCGAGGTTAGCGTATCCCTAAACGGGGTACCAAGTTTGAGAGAGATACCATGTAGCAAACTCTAGCCTGGGCGTGGTGCGGGACGGTGTGGTGTGGTACGGCGCTGGCCATATACGGCTATAATATATATATATATATATATATATATATATATATATATATATATATATATATATATATATATATATATTATATATTATATATAATATATTATATATATAATATATATACATAAGAGACGGACACGGAGCTGGAGTCGGAGTCAGAGCCGGAGCCCGGAGCCCGGAAGCCGGAGTCGGAGCTGGAGTCGGATCGGGGCTGGCCTTGCGGGGTCATATATATATATATATAATATTATATATATATAATATATATATATATATATAATATTATATATATAATATATATATTATATATATATATTTATATATATATATAATTTTAATTTTTTTATTTATTTATTTATTACTTATTTTTATTTATTATTTATTTATTATCTATTTATTTATTTAATTTATTTTTATTTAAATAAATAAAAAAAAAAAAATAACACGAATAAGATAACAAACACGCGTTATCAGTAAACATGACGCCGTTATCAGGAATCAAACGAGCCAGCTGATAAGGACGCTCAGAACAACGGGACCGTGTGGGGGCCTCTCAACCTGTGGATGTACTTATATATATATATATATATATATATTATATATATATCATATATATAAGTATATTAAAATTATATATAATATATATATATATTATATATATATATATATATATATATATAGTATTATTATATATAATATATTATATGTATGCTTTGGCTCTGATGACGCTTCGGCTTCTGCCACTAGGTGGGAGCTGTAATCGTTGACGGGATGAGCAGGTTCATTCCTTCTTCGACTTAGATCTTTCTCTCCTCATAATCCCATTGGTTCGATCGTGCTTGTTCTCTGGCCATTCAGGCTAGAACAGCGCGTATCGGGAGTTGAAAAATTCTCGTTTTTCTATCACTCTCGCTAATTTTTCATTCAGCTAGATCGTTGCAGGAATACTCTTCGAAGGGAGGGCTTTAATCAAACGAAAGTGCGCTAAATTCCTTGGTTCTCCTTACTGATAAATCTTCCTGGCCTCTTGCCAAAACATCCTCTAACAACTTCTGTAATCTTGCTTTCCTCCTCTTATTCGATCTGATGGCTCCGTCGCTAACTCTCACCAACTGAAAAGGCCAATCTCATTCGGCTCCTATTTTACCATCCTTCAACCTGGACGTCTGGATTCCTTCTCCCTACCTTCTTCTCTCTCAGGTGTCCTATGTCTTTTCCTGTGATTGCATTTGATCGGGTGCATGGGCTCCTTAGATCTATGAAAGTTAGAAAGGCGGGTGGCCCGGATGGGATTCCTCCCCGAGTTTTGAGGGGAATGCTGCTTAACGTGCTGACCCGCCCCTTGTTCAACTATATTCTTTATGTCTCAATACTAGCACTTTCCTCAGTGTTGGAAGCACACACATGTCCAACCTATATTCCGAAAAAAGAAAGCCGCTTTGATCCTTCTAACTATCGCCCTATAGCTCTCACTTGTATTCTATCTAAGATCTTTGAAAGCCTTCTCAACTCTCACTTCTTAGACCATCTGGAATCTCATTCTCTTCTTTCCGATCGCCGTATGGCTTTCGACGTTCAAGGTCGTAACTGGCGATTATACTTTCCTATTTAACCGATTTATGGTTCTCCGCTCTTAGGAACTACGGGGAGACTTGCGTGGGTGGCGCTTGACATATCCAAAGCATTTTGACCGGGTATGG
>JABUQX010061788.1:0-2500 GCA_015478945.1 Trachelipus rathkii
ATTAATGAAACGTTCTATGAGAGTGATGGTAAGAGGAACAGGAACAGAAGTGAAGAGTGAGACTACATCTTAACACTAAAATTGGTACCTTATCCTTATTATTCCTTAGAGCTTTAAGGATTTGTTCTCCCCCTACCTCCAAAATGAATTTAATTTTATCTCTTCCACTTTTCGTAAACTATCCTATCCTCAACACATTTATCACCAATGCTCTCCGTAAGGCGAAGAATAACTTTTATACCTTCCAACCTCCTCATGATAATACACATACTTCCTACCTCCCTTTACCTTCGTATTCTCACAATTTTTGCAAAAATTCCTTCCTAAAACTATCCTTACCTCATCTTCAAGTCTTCTTCCTTTCAAAAAAAAATTTTAAACCAAAATCTCATGCCAACACCTTTACTTCTCAATGTGTTTACAAAATATCTTGTGCCCACTGTAACAGCATATACGTTGGAGAAACACATGACTTCACCCGCCGTAACTACAAACACAAATATGACCTACTTCAAGACAATCCCAACTCTGCCCTCACTTTACATAGATCTACCCACAACCATACTATTAACATTGACCACATGACAACTATTATTAACATTGAAAACCTTCACCTTAGAAAATTTACCCGAATCCTTTTGCATAAACAATTCCACTAATTATAATATACAAAGAAATGATTCACAAATAGATCCCATCATTAACAACATTTTTAACTCCTCACCTTTTTTCAAAAATTTAAAACCAAAACTTTTGTGATAATTTTAAATTTATTTCATGTATTTTTATTATATTTAATTTAGTTTATAGCAGCTGAAGGAGGACCAAGTTAGGTCGAAATATTCTGCTATTATTCCTCAATAAATTTATTGATATGTTTGATATTAAACTTACAACCTCTTATCAAAAGACAATAGATTTTCTTCTATTTACATAAGAATTTCATAAATAATATTTTAATAAAGGCATTACAATATATATATATATATATATATATATATATATATATATATATATTATATTATATATTATATTTATATATTTATATATATTATATATATAATATATATATATATATATATATATATATATATATATATCTGACCTTTTTCTGTTTTACTACTCCGTCAGTTTTTATTTTTTTTTTTTTTTTTTTTACATTATATTTCTAGTATATGATCCTAACAATCAATTTAAGTGGTAACGGACATGATTCAAAAATATATAGGACCTTTTCCGTTTTACGACTCCGTCAGTTTTAAATTTTTGTTGTTGTTTTTTTTTTTAATATATTGCTAGTATATGATACTAACAATGAATTTAAGTGGTAACGGACATGCTTCAAAAGTTCGAAATATTTTAAATAATTTTTTAAAAAAGTAATTTTTTAGTAATATTTTGTTTTTATTTTTTTTGGGTGTTTTTAAAACTAAAGGAATACCCAAAGGTAAACCGCAAAGATGGCAGGAGTTGGGGTCTCTCGGCCTTCCGGGGAACGACAGGGTAGGACTATTCCCCCCTCCGGGGAGGGTCTCCGGAACCCCCGTTCTTTGGTATTTGGGTGTCACGGGGGTTCCTCCTCCCCTCCCCTACGGGGTATGGAAAACGTCCCCCCTTCTGTCCCACGTCGGCTCGAGCCCCCTAAATATATAATAGTTTTTTTTTTTTTTTAATAAGCTTTATACGCCGATTCCACATATGTAATTGGTTTTTCTGTAAGTGTCGTACCTTTCGAGATATTTAATTTTTGAAAAAATATTTAACATAAATGTGATTTTTAAAAAATTATTTAAAATATTTCGAACTTTTGAATCATGTCCGTTACCACTGAAATTTATTGTTAGTATCATATAGTAGCAATATATTAAAAAAAAAAAAAAAAAAAAAAAAAAAAATCAAAACTGACGGAGTCGTAAAAAAGAAAATAAGGCCTAATATAATATATATATATATATATATATATATAATATATATAAATATATATATAATATATATATATATATATATATATATATATATATATATATATATATATATATATATATATATATATATATATATATATATATATATACTATATATATAAAAAAAAATATATATATAAAAAATATATATACTGACATAAAAAAATATAGTATATATATATATATATATATATATATATATATATATATATATATATATATAATTACACTTTACATAAAAAAGGAACATCATATTAAAATTAGAAAGCTTCACCTTTCTTAAAATAAATTTAAATTTATTTTAAAATATATTTTAATAACATAAACTAAGTTGTAAAAATTTAACCTAAATATTATGTCAGAGAAAAACGTAAGGTTTTATTAACATGAACCTATATATATATATATATATATATATATATATATATATATATATATACATACATGTCATATATATATTATATATATATATAATTATATATATAAATATATATATTTATATAAACATATAATTATATATATATATATTATATACT
>JABUQX010061788.1:10000-20000 GCA_015478945.1 Trachelipus rathkii
ACAATTATAATTATTCATTTTCACATAAAAAGTTATGTAAAAAAATCTAAATTGGAGGAAGAAACTTTAAACAACGACCACACCCTAACAAAGTTCATTTTAAACTAATTAAAAAGACGGCGGTCAGCGTGGTTAGACCGAACGAGGCTCGAGGATTGACTCTTGGATCCTATAGGAATATATAGGAATACATAGGAATGAAATCTATAGGATGTTATTGGGAACACAACGATAGGAACCAATGCTGGGATTTGCATAGGAAATAGATGTACGAATATATTTCCGATAGGAATATTTAGGTTCCGATAGGGACCATAAAAACCAATAGAAATTCCTATGGGTCATTTTTTGCTGGGAATCCCTCGGGTGCTTTGTGGATTTGCATGGGCATGTTTTAGACTTTGTGTACTCCGTATATAGTTATTGACAAGCCCTAGGGTGCTTTGTGGATTTACGTGAACATGTTGTTTTGGTGATTGGTTCTGTTGGCTTGACTGGGACAGTCTCCATAGGCCCATGTGGCTTCTTATTGTCTTTTTATTTTTAATGTTTTTAATGTTTTAATGTTGAAAAAAATATGATGAAGAATAATAAATACCAAACGTGGCGGTCTCTTTAGGAAAAAAAAGTTTTAAAGCCTCTCAAGTTGTTAAAACTCCCATAGGATTTTCTTATAAAAACAAAAACAAAAAAAAAAAATCACAGGATATACTGTAAAAAAATAATAATGAAGCATAAAAAAAAGTAAAATGATTTTTCTTTAGGAAAAAAAGTTACAGCCTCTCAAAGTTTAAAATTTTCTCATAGGCTTTCTTATAAAAAAAAAAAATTAGTGGGCCTCGTGCTCGTTTTAGGGCCATCCTAGTTCAGGTTATGATAAGATTTGTTAAGTATACATAGATTTTCTCTGTGTATACCTAACAAAACATATCATAACCTGAACTAGAGGGCCTGAAATGAGACCTAACATGGATGGATAAAAAATGAAAAGTCTATGAAAGTTTTAACAACTTTGAGAGGCTGTAACTTTTTTTCCTAATGAGACCGCCACGTTTGGTTTTTTATTCTTTATTATTATTTTCTTTAGAGTATATCCTATGATTTTTATAAAAATCGGAGGTGAAGCCCCTCTGCGCTACTAGTACCGTTTTAAAACTTAAAATAATGCTTAGCATTCATAATTTTTTTTTTTCACTTGCTATAATTAATTTGCATTACTTGAAAGCATATGAATTTAACGCAGTAATTTTGTGAGGACAACTTTAGCAGCGCAGAGGAAAGATTGGTGGAGGTGTTTTAAATATATTATATATATATATAATATATATATATATATATTATCTATATATATATATATATATATATATATATATATATATATATATTAAATATATATGATATAAATATATACTATATTAAATATATATATAATATATAATATATATATATATATTATATAGTAATATATATATTACTTGCCTTAGACAATATAGAATATATATATATTATATATATATAGTATATATAAATAATATATATATTATTATAAATATATTTTATATATATATGTATAATGCATGCATATATATGATAGGTAGATAGATATATAGAAAGATAAATAGTAGCTTGAATATTAATTTACGTTATATTTTTTTGGTAATTTTGGAGAGTTTCTAGTCCAAATTTATACGAAGACTGTATTAAAACTACAAACATTTAAATGTGCAAAAATGATTCAAAAATTATTTGATTTTTTTTTTTTATCCATTTTCTTACATTTTATGTCTATAGTTCAAGAAAAATTTTTAAAAAAATTAACTCTCCGAAATTGTTAACGACTAATTTTGTCGTTCGTTTAGGGATAACACTATCGATGTTTTTTCCGATTATTGATATATCGATATCATTATTATTTTTTCGATAATCGATAATTTTTACGCTATTATCAACGATTCGATTGTATAGACAAAATGTAAATGTAAAATGTAATTTTGCAAACAAATATTTTTTTATGTACGATGGCAATAATAACCAGAAAAGGTAAAGTCCGGTTTAGGCCAATCCTATCAGATATCGATTATTTTTCCGATAATCGCAGTCATCCGGATTTTGTGTTACGCCATATATATATAGATACACAGTATATTGCATTTATATATATAATATAATATATATTTAAATATATATATATATATATATATATATTTATTTTATATATATATATATATATATATATATATATATATATATATATAAATATATATTTGTTCGAAAACGTACGAGTAACTTTGGCTTCGGCTACATTTACATAATATTTTAGAAAATGAAATATTGTTTTATAAATTGCGTAATATATTAACTTTAAATGTGGTTATTTAAACTAAAGAGTAACATAAATATGTTTGGTTGTAAAACGTAAAACGTAAATTTTGCGTTTGTTCGTAAACGTAAATTTGCAAACAAAAATTTGAAATTGGGCAGACATTTTGGCCTAAAATTTTACGTACGCTCTCATTAACGCTTTAATTTTCTCTGCAGTAGTACGAAGAGGAAGACGTTACCCAAATAATTGTTCTTTTTTTATTATGCCCTGGAGAAAACGTTAATTTTTTCTTTTTATTTCCTATTTAGGGGTTCGAGCCGACGGAGGGACAGAGGGGGGACGAAGTCCTACCGTCGTCCCCCGGTAGGCCGAGAAACCCCGACTTTGTCCATCTTTGTGTTTACCCTTGGGATATCTTTTAGTTAAAAAATCGACATTTGGCAACTTTGACTCTTCCCTCGAAGCGCTAGAGCTCCTTCGTTATTCTCAAAAACGATCATTATCATAACTTTCCAACATTTTAACAATTTAAAATTTTTCAAAAGCGTTAATTTTTTTTATTTTCATGGATAAAAATGTCTCCTAAATTTTTTATTTATTTTCCTGTAGCTGTTATAGTTTTTTTAGTTACATGCATGTTGCTTTCGGGAGGCTGACCCGTATATATTTCCTTTTTTTTTCTTTAACTAAACGAATACCATAGCTAAAACGGCAGGTTGGCGTACATTCATGGCAGACAGCTAACTGAAGTGCTAGCGGGTGTCGTACGGTTCTTATATGATAACGGTCGCGCCGCAGCGGCCTTTGCGAGCCTTCAGCGAGCGGTCTGCCAAGCATGTAGCGCTAACCTGCTTTTACATTTTTACGCATATATGTTTATATATTATATATATATATATATATATATATATTATATATATATATATAATATATAATATATATATATATATAATATATAATATTATATATTATATATATATATATATATCAAACATGGTAAATTATTTTTTTTATTTATGTGTAAATGTGCGCATAAATTAGAACACATTTGGCTTTTTTTTTTAATATCGATTGCATGCATTCGAAAACATTCTTTAAATTGAAAATGAACATGGCAACTCTTGGTTGGATGGGAATACTTTAACGGTTTCCTCATTAGGTAATTTTTTTTTACCTCACTCTCGTGACAACAATTTTTTTTTATTACAACTTTTGTAGATTTGTTATTTTATTTATTTTATAACCGAAATAACATTTTTCTATGATATTTTTTTATTAGCCTTTGAGAAAGAAAAATTTGGGACTTTAAACCAACCAACACTGCCTATTAACATAGTAGAGATATTATTAGTACTTCAATCCAATGCTATAATTTTCGGACCACCTTGTGTGTGTGTGCAGTGTACCTTTCCCGTCAAAATTTCCCTCCAAAAATAAAAACATTTAAATAGCTTTGTATTTAGGCAAATTTTATTTCTAAAGTTATATAATTTTTAGTATTTAATAGTAATTTTTTTAAAGGAAAATGACTAAATATTTCTTTTTTAAAATATTACTTGATTTTCAATTCTAAAGGGCATATCTGAAAATTGCCCGACAATATTCTTATCTAACTGACCTACTGGTAATATATATACTGTGATATTAATCAGTGTGAGCAAGGACATAAATCACTCAACCTTTGCTAGCTCCTAAGTTCCATTAAAGTCAAATTCCACTTATACCCCGCCCATATTATATATATAGTATATATATATATTATAATAATATATTATACCTATATATATATATAATATATATATATATATATAATATATATATATATAATATATATATATATATATATATATATTTTTATATAATATATATATATATTATTATATATATTAATATATTATATATATATATATATATATATATATTTTTTACAGTTGTCACCACCACTAACGCATCTATGGCAGAGCCCTAAATTCAAAGGAGGGGTGTTTTACACGCCTCAGAAGTCAACAACTATATAAATCACGCAGATGAGCACAGACGCAGGCTTTTAAAGTGGGGGAGATTAAATTCAGCAGGAAAAACAGAGGAGAATGGAAGAGAATTCCACAGAACAGATGTGGCAGGAAAGAAGGAAACCAGCGCAGCGAACTAGCCTGGAGTTACCTACATCAACTCAAAACTCATGTGCAGACACAGCAACCCTAGTGCTACGAGGGCGACGAAAAGGTGGAGGTACGCGAGTTATAAGCTCCCTCGAGCACCTGCCGCTGGGGTACCTATAGAAAAGAGAATAAAGCAACAACATCGCGCCGCAAAAAGATAGAGGGTCCAGGGAATTGGAAAGTACAGTACAGTTTATAAGCTTTTGGCCTTTGACCTCGACCCTAATACCAAAGCCGGGTGAAACCAGAGGCCCCCCAGATATGAGAGCAGTACTTCATACAAGGCGGATGAGGCCCTTGTATCGCTGGAGCAACTGAGAAAGAGGAAAAAAAGTCTCGCAGTCTAGACAGAATCCTCAGTTTTATTGAGGCCGCCCTAGCAACCGTTGTGATGTGAGGTTTCCACGACATTTTTTTGTTTAAGGCAAAGGATTGTTTTATATTGTCAACAGAGAGACGAGAGAACCGTCGAAAGAGATAGGAAAGTTGAAGGTGTTCTTAGAAAGGGAGATTTGGTAGAAGTTTGAGTTTTTTAAAAGAATTGAATTTCAACAAGGTTCAGACGACCCCACCCGGAAATTCTATCGCAAGATCAGCGAGAATAGAATCGGAAAGATTTAAGACGAGAGGCAATTCTAGGAAGTAAAAGAGGGAGCAGAATTGAAATGAGTTTAAGAATGGAAGGGTCGGGTCATCGGCATATGAGTGAATAGGGTTAGATGTGCAGGTGAAAGATCATTAATGAAAAGTAGGATAAAGTAGGAGATAAGACAGAACGCCCTGAGGAACACCACTATTGACAGAAGGAGAAAGAAGTCCCCCATCAACAACAGCCGATATTAAGCGATTTGAAAGAAAACTAGAATAAGTAAGCAAAGAGAAGGAGGAAACCCAAGGAGGGGAGCTTGGGAGAAGCAGTGACGCGTGCCATACCCGGACAAATGCTTTGGATATGTCAAAGGCCACCCACGCAAGTCTCCCCGAAGTTCCTAAGGGCGGAAAACCAAATCAGAAAGATAGGAAAGTATATCGCCCGTAGACCGAGCGCCGAAAGCCATACTGGCGATCGAAAGAAGTGAATGAGATTCCAGATGAATCTAAGAAATGAGAGTTGAGAAAGAG
Source organism: Trachelipus rathkii (assembly GCA_015478945.1). Classification (NCBI taxonomy): domain Eukaryota; kingdom Metazoa; phylum Arthropoda; class Malacostraca; order Isopoda; family Trachelipodidae; genus Trachelipus; species Trachelipus rathkii. Next base: position 15,608 of record JABUQX010061788.1, read on the forward strand.
TTTCAAAGATCTTAGATAGATACAAGTAAGAGCTATAGGGCGATAGTTAGAAGGATCAGAGCGGCTTCCTTTTTTCGTAATAGGTTGGACATAAGCGTGCTTCCAACACTGAGGGAAAAGTGCTAGATTGAGACATAGAGAATATATTTGAACGAGGGGCGGGGATAGCCCCACGAAGCACACTCCCTCAAAATTCGGGGAGGAATGCCATCCGGGCACCCGCCTTCCCACGTTCAATGATTTAGGAGCCATGCACGCGCATCGATGTAATCACAGGGCAAAGGAATAGGACACCTGAGAGGAGAAGGAGGGGGATGAGGAATGCCAGAGAATCGTCCAGGGTTGGATTAGAGGAAAATAGGAGGCCGAAAGAGATTGGCCTTTTCAAGTTGGAGAATTAGCAAGAACCATCAGAGCGAAAAAGAGGAGGAAAGACAGATTTAAGAGTTGTTAGAGATGTTTTTTGGCAAGAATAGGCCAGAAAGATTTGTCAGTAGGAGAACGAAGGAGGTTAGCGCACTTTCGTTTGATGAAAGCCCGCTTTGCTCGTCGAAGAGTATCCCTGCAACGATTTCTAGCTGAATGAAAATTAGTAAGAGTGATAGGAGAACGAGAATTTTTCCACTCCCGATACGCACTGTCTCTAGCCTGACTGGCCAGAGAACAAGCACGATCGAACCATGGATTATGAGGAGAGAAAGATTTAGTCGAAGAAGGAATAACCTGCTCATCCCATCAACGATTACAGGTCCCACCTTTTTGGCAGAAGTCGAAGCGTCACCAGAGACAAAGCAGTCATTCCAATTATAGTTAGCGTAGAAGCAACGCAAGGCCCCCCAATCGGCCCGATCAAAGTGCCAGAAAAAACGCGTAGGGCAGGATGGAGCTGTTGGAGAGAAAATATTAAAATTAAGAGATATAAGGTTGTGGTCAGATTTACCAATAGGAGCGAAGGTGGTGTATTTATAGAGAGAAGGACTAGTGGGGAAACATAGGTTCAAGTGTGTTCAAGAATTGGTTGAAACGATCCGAAATGTGTGTGGGTTTTTTAATTAGTTGCTCCAAGTCGTTGAGATTGCTGAATGATTCGGCCTCCTCCCCACCTAAATCGGTAAGAGAGGACCCCAACCATTCAGTGTTGTGTACATTGAAATCCCCTAAATAGAGGACCTCAGTATTTGGATGAGAAGATATAACAGTCTCGTGAGAAGTAGTAAGCATCTTTCAAAAAGGCGTGCAAATCTGTTCTGTTAGGAGAACAGTAGAAGAAAGCACAAGCCTTAATTGTAGTAGAAGGAAGCAAGATTTTAATGCCACAGAACATCGAAGTTAGAGAGTTTCGAGATTCCTCGAGTACGTGTTATAGGAGTATTTATGTTTACATAGGCACATACTCCACCCTTTAGACGGAATTATGAAATAAGGTTATAGTTTGATCATTAACGAGTTAGAGATGAAAATTCTTAGCCATCCTGTGTCTCAGACAAGAGCAAAAGGTTAGGGTTAAAGAGTTTAGAGAGGTGGTATTCCAACGGATGCAGAATTAGAGTTTAAGCGCGGATGTTAGTAATCTATAGAAAGCCGCGCGCCCTGCCGCAAATTCCGCCATTACAACACGCCACACAACCAACACCAAACCAAAAACAACAAAGACAAACACACAAAATAAAAAAAACCAGGTCAAAATTATTCAGCACACTAAAACCGTAAAATGTTAAAAGCGATAAAACGTATTTTATAATAAATATGTAAAATATGAAAATTAATAAGTTTAAAACCCTCACGCAACTCGCACACCCTCAAAATTTTATAGCATTAAGATTACAAAATATTAATAATGTTATTAACCAAACATGTTTTATGGTGTTGTAATTTTTTTTTTTTTCGTAAATTTGTTGAGGGTGTGCGAGTGCGTGAGGTTTTAAATTTATAAATTTTTCATATTTTACATATTTATTATAAATACGGTTTTATCGTTTTAACATTTACGGTTTTTTAGTGTGTGAATAATTTTGACCTGTTTTTTTTTTATTTTGTCTGTTTGTCTTTGTTTGTTGTTTTTGGTTTGGTGTGGTTGTGTGTGCGTGTGTAATGGCGGATTTGCGCAGGCGCGGGCTTTCTATAGACTTTACTAACATCCGCGGCTTAAACTCTAATTCTGCATCCGTGGAATACCACCTCTCTAACTCTAACCCTAACCTTTTGCTCTTGTCTGAGACACAGATGGCTAAGAATTCATCCTCTAACTCGTTTAATGTATCCAACTATAACTTATTTCATAATTTCCGTCTAAAGGGTGGAGTATGTGCCTATGTTAACATAAACACTCCTGTAACACGTCTCGAGAATCTCGAATCTCCTAACTTCGATGTTCTGTGGCTTAAAATCTTTCTTCCTTCTACTACAATAATCTTGTGCTTCTGCTACTGTTCTCCTAACAGAACAGATTTTCACGCCTTTTTTGAATATCTTACTACTTCTCACGAGACTGTTATATCTTCTCATCCAAATACTGAGGTCCTCTATTTAGGGGACTTCAATGTACATAACACTGATGGTTGGGTCCTCTCATACCGATTTAGGTGGGGAGGGGAGGCCGAATCATTCAGCATTCTCAACAGATCTGGAGCAACTAATTAAAGAACCCACAAACATTCCGGATCGCCCTAACCAATTCTTGAACACAATTGACCTATGTCCACTAGTCCTTCTTTCTTAAAATACACCACTTTCGCTCCTATCGGTAATCTGACACCAAACCTTATATCTCTTAATTTTAAAAAATTCCTCTTCAACAGTTCCAATCTTCCAAATCGCTTTTTCTGGCACGTATAATATAACCAATTGGAGGACCTTGCGTTGCTTCTACGTCTAAACTATAATTGGAAATACTGCTTTATCTCTGTGACGCTTCGACTTGCCGATAAGGTGGAGCCTGTACTCGTTGATGGATGAGCAGTTCCATTCCCTTCTTCGACTAAATCTTTCTCTTCCTCATAATCCATGGTTCGATCGTGCTTGTTTCTCTGGCCATTCCGGCTAGAGACAGTGCGTATCGGGGTGGAAAAATTCTCGTTCTCCTATCATCTTGGCTAATTTCATTCTGCTAGAAATCGTTGCAGGATATCTTCGACGAGCAAAGCGGCTTTCGTCAAACGAAAGTGCGCTAACTCTGGTTCTCCTACTGACAAATCTTTCTGGCCTCTGCCAAAACATCTCTAACAACTTTTATAAATCTGCCTTTCTTATTCGCTCTGGTGGTTCTGTTGCTAATTCTCCAACTGAAAAGGCAATCTCTTCGGCCTCCTATTTTCCTCTAATTCAACCCTGGACGATTCTGGCATTCCTCCTCCTCCTCCTTCTCCTCTCAGGTGTCCTATGCCTTTGCCTGTGATTACATTCGATCGCGTGCATGGGCTCCTGAAATCTATGAACGTTGGGAAGGCGGGTGGCCCGGATGGCAATTCCTCCCCGAATTTTGAGGATGTGCTTTCGTGCTATCCCCGCCCCTCGTTTAACTATATTCTCTCTATGTCTCAATACTAACACTTTCCCTCCGTGTTGGAAGCACGCACATATGTTCAACCTATCCCGAAAAAAGGAAGCCGCTCTGATCCTTCTAACTATCGCCTATAGCTCTTACTATTCTATCTAAGATCTTTGGAAACTCTTCTCAACTCTCATTTCTTAGATCATCTGGAATCCCTCTTTCACTTCTTTCCGATCGCCAGTATGGCTTTTCGGCGCTCGAGGTCTAACTGCGAATTATACTTTCCTTATCTTAAATGATTTAGGTTTTCCGCCCTTAGGAACTTCGGAGACTTGCGTGGTGCGCTTACATTCCACAAGCATTTGTCGCGGTATGGCCACGCGTCACGTGCTCTCCAAGCTCCCCCTCCTTTTGGGTTTCCTCCTTCTTTTGCTTACTTATGTCTAGTTTTCTTTCAAATCGCTTCAATATCGGCTGTTGTTGATGGGGCGACTTCTATCTTCCTTTTCTGTCAATAGTGGTGTTCTCAGGGTTCTGTCCTTATCTCCTACTTTATTCCTACTTTTCATTAATGATCTTCTCACCTGCACATCTACTCTATTCACTCATATGCCGATGACTCGACCGCTTCATTCTTCAACCCATTTCAATTCTGCTCCCTGCTTTTTACTTCTTAGAATTGCCTCTCGCTTAAATCTTTCCGATGTCTATTCTCGCTGATCTTGGATAGCAATTTCCGGGTGGGGTCGTCTGAACCTTGTGAAATTCAATCTTTAAAAACTCACTTCTACAAATCTCCCTCTCTCTAAGACACCTTCCAACTTTTCTATCTCTTTCGACGGTTCTCGGTCGTCTCTCCTGTTGACAAATAAACATTCCTTGGCCTTAACAAAACAAAACAAC
>JABUQX010061788.1:27500-52500 GCA_015478945.1 Trachelipus rathkii
ATATATATGATATCTATATATATATGATCTATATAGGTCCATTTTTTGATCGAGTGCTTGAGTGACTCATATTTTATCTTCGAGTCACTCACGAGAGCGTGAAGTCGCTCGTTCAAGGTCAGTTGACTCATTGACGGATTGACTAATATAGTAGTATATCTTATATATATATATATATAAATATAGTATATGATAGTATAGTAGTATTAATAGTATATAGTATAATATATATATATATAAGTAGTATATTATATATATATATATATTATATATATATGTAGTATATATATTATAGTATATATAATATATATATAGGTATATATATATATAGTATTATACCTTACTTTAATTTTTACAATGAATTCATGAACTGCTTTTAAAAAGTATAAATCGATCATGTCGGGGTTGCTTTCTATTAAATAGGTATGTTGATAAATATCCGAGTAGATGTGATTTACTTCGACCTCTCTTAGGAAGTTGTGATTTTACCTAAAGATGTAAAGAAGCATAACGTTACATAGTTTAAGTGACGTTAAGTTAGGTTAGGTTATGTTAAGTTAGGTTAGTTAAGTAAATTAACCTAACCTAACCTAACGTCACTTAAACGATGTAACGTTATGCTTCTTTACATCTTTAGGTAAAATCACTTCCTCTAAATAAAGTAGAGGTAATATATATATATATATATATATATAGTATATATATATATTATATATATAATATATAATATATATATATATTATATATATATATATATAGTATATGATATATAATAGTATATATATATATATCTTATATATATATATATATATATATATATATGTATTATAGTATTATATATATATAGTATATATGCCGTGAATATGAGTAAATCGAGCTCAAATACATAAAGTTAAATTAAAATAATAAAAATAAAAACAGCACTCTAAAAAAGCATGAGTAAACCGACTCAATGTTTGACCTTGAGCGAGTGACTTCACGGCCTGTCGAGTGACCCGACTTTACGGCGACTCAAGTGACTCGATCAAAAAAGTTTACTAGGCAGAGACGTAAATCTTTTTCGATATATATATTATTATATATATATATTATATTGATATATATTATATAGTATATATATAATATCTATATATATATATATATATATACGTATATATATATATATATATATATATATAGTATATATATATATCTATATATAGTATATATATATATATTATATATATATATAGTATATATAGTATATATATATATAGTAGTGTTCAGCGTCTATTAGGCGTCATATGTATCTTAAAAACGATTAACAGCTACCAGTAAAAGGAATACATTGCTGGACGAATGCTGGTCCAAAGTTTGTCCCTGGAAATGTAAAAAAAAAAAAAAAAAAAAAAAAAAAATATATAAAAAATTATATCTCAAAATACAATACGTACAGCGGAAAAAGGATACATTTTTGATCCTGGTAAGATTTCACAATAGAAATGTAAAAAAATAAAAAAATAAAGAAAAATTATTGTTAATAATTTATAGTAATATGATTAGAGAGCCTATTTAGAGAACCTTTTATTGGTTACTCGTTAAATAAATAGACTTCTATTAAATTTTTGGGCTTCCTTGTTTGTTTTTACTAAAGAGATATCCCAAGGTATACGCGCACGATGGAGAGTCGGGGTCTCCTCGGCTTCCGGGGAACTACGGGGTAGGACTAATTCGCCCCCTCCGGGGAGGGTTCTCCGGATACCGCCCGCTCTTTGGTATTTGGGTGTCGCGGGGGTTCCTCCGCCCCCCCTAGCGGGGGTTATGGAAAACGTCCCCCCTATGTTTCCCCGTCGGCTCGAGCCCCTCGTGGTGCCGTAATAGAAGCGAAATTTAATTAGGAAAGTCTATTTTAAATTTTAACGAGAAAACAATAAAAGGTCTCTAAATAAATCTACATATCATTTACTATAATTATTAACAAATTTTTTATTTTTTTTATTTTTTTTACAGTTTCTTCTGTGGACTAATTTTTTACCAGGATTCCAAAAATGTTTCTTTTCGGTTCTGTACGCTATTGTAGTTTTTGAGTACGATTTTTTTTTTTTTTTTTTTTTTTTTTTACATGTTCATTTTCAGCAGCATTCCAGCAATTTATTCCGTTTTACTGTAGCATTAATAGCTTTTAAGATACATATGGCGGTTAATCGGGACGCTGGCCTATATATAGTATATAATATATCTATATATAATAGTATATATAATATAATATTATAGTATATATATATATTAATATATATATATAGTATGATATTTAATGTATATATATAGTATATATCTATATATATGAATATCTATATATATATAAGTATATGATAGTATAATTTTAGAATTATATATAGTATATATAATATATATTTTAGTATATAGTATATATATAGTAGTATTATATATATATAGTATATAGTATACTATATTATGTAAATATTATAGTATATATATATATGATATATATATATAGTAGTATTATATATAATATATATATATATGATATATTATATATATATATATATATATAGTATATATATATATATATATATATATATATAGGTATACTAGAGGTACAAGGAAAAATATTTCACGAACTTCACATAAATTTTAAACTATTAAATTTTTAAAGTTTCTTTAATCAGAGGCATTGCAAAAAGATGAAGACATGAATCTGAAACTATCGATGAATCTACATCAGAAAAGGCAGAAAGGGGAGCTCAAACTAATGAATAGGTACAATGCCGAAAAAATTTGTGATGTAAGCAAGTCCAAAATTAAGAAATTACGACTTGAAGAGAATGTGAAACCAGGATCAGTCGGGGAGACGAAACAAATTCAAGACAAAAATTAGGCGCTTTGAGAATATATTATATATATAGTATATATATAAATATATATATATTATCATATATACTATAATATATATATATATATATATAGTATATATATATATATAGTATAGTATATTATATATAATATATATATAATATGATTATATATATATATATTATATTATATAGTTATATATATATATATAGGACAGGCCTCCCGAGAGCATCAATGCATGTGCTAAAAAAATTATTAACAGCTACAGAAAATAAATAAATTTTTGATTTTAGCAAGCAATTTCATCGATGAAACTTGAAAAAAAAAATTTTTTTTATCTAATATTTATTATTAGTAACACTTTAAATATTAGTATATCTTTGGTGCTTGCAAAGTAGACGCTCTCATTCAACCGTTGCAGCGTTACGCTCTCATGAATCTTCCATTCTGCAGTAGTTGCGGAGAGCATGAGGTTGCTAGAACAGTTTTTTTATTCTGCTCTGAGAAAATGTTAATTTTTTCTTTTTATTTCCTTTTTAGGGGGTGCGAGCCGAGGGAGGGACAGAGGGGGACGAGGTCCCCTCCGTCGAACGCCCGACTCTGTCATCTTTTGTCGTTTACCCTTGGGATGTCAGTCTTTTAAGTTTAAAAAAAAATGTTAGCGATGGAGTTCCTGCTAGCTTCCACAAAAAAAATGATCGGTTATCATACAGATTTCCAACATTTTTTAACACAATTTATTAAATTTTTCAAAAGCGTTATTTTTTTATTTTTTTTTTTTATAAATTTTCATGGATAAAAATGTCTCCCTGATTAATAAAATTTTATTTATTTTTCTGTAGCTGTTATGTTTTTTTTGTTAAGTGCATGTTGCTTTCTGAGTATAGTATAGTATATTATAGTATATAGTATATATATATGATATATATCTATATATTATATATAGTGAATATATATATATATTATATAGTATATATATAGTATATTGATATATATATATATATATATAATTAGGTATATATATATATATATATATATATATATCTATATATATATATATATATATCAGAGTGTCTAAAGCTGACATCACGTAACTCGAGAATGCAGCTTCGAGATCTGAACAAATTAATATATTTGAAATCAGCGGAAAAATTCTAAGGAGGGGTTTATAATTTTTTTTTTTGTGTAGTGCATTCGATGGGAAATAGTTAAAAAAAGATAACTCTCCCCATTTAGGGGGGGCTGGCAGCGACGGGGGACAGGGGGGGACGAAGTCCCCCGTCGTCACCGGGGGATGCCGGAGACCCCGACCCTGCCCATCTTTGCGGTTTAACCGCTATGGTATTCCTTTAGTTCAAAAAAAGAATAATTTTACTTCCTTTACACTTTTAGTAATTACTTTAACTAAAAGAATACCGGTAGGGTAAACGCAAAAGAATGGCATTGAGTCGGGATCTCTCCGACTGCGACCGGTGGGGAAGACAGGGGGATTATGGGGGATGGAAAAACGCGGGTGCTTTAAAACTAGCTTGAAGCGTTTTTTGGGGACGTGATGGCCCTAGTGGTTAGCGCATCCGTTATTGGTTGAATCAGCAACGCGGGGTCAATGTTTCGAATCCGCTGAGTGGAGAGTAAAATTCCTGCGTCTCAGTGAGTTTAATAATGGGGGCCATGCTTTCAGTACCCAGCAATTGATGAGAGGAGCAAACCGGGTGCTTAAAAACTACGCTTGAAACCTTCGTCTTTTTTCGGGGACGTGGATGGCCTGAGTGTTTAGAGCACGGGTTATTGTTAACTCTGGGACGCGGAGTCCAATGTTCGAATCCGCGCTGATGGAGGAGTAAATCTCTTGACCTCATTCAATTTAAAAATGACTCGAACCGCCTAAATGGGGAAAAAAATTTTTTTAAGTATTTTCCGACGAAAAAAAAAAAAAAAATTAAAACCCAGCATCCTTAGAATTTTCCGCTGAATAGTCCAAATATAATATAGATAATTTTGTTTTTACTGTCCGGTGCTAGCCTGTTCTCCTTAGTTCATGATGTCAGCTTTAGCACCCTGACCATATTATATATATATATATATAATATATATTATATATATATATATATATAGTATATATATATATATATATATATATATTATATATATATATATATATATATAGTATCATAGAATATTATATTATATATTGATATATATTATATAAAGTATATATATATAATGTTAATAAAACCTTACGTTTTTCTCTGACATAATATTTAGGTTTAAATTTTTACAACTTAGTTTTAATAGTTCTTAAAATATATTTTAAAATAAATTTAAAATTTATTTTAAAGAAAGGTGAAGCTTTCTAATTTTAATATGATGTTCCTGAAAATAAAGTAAAGTAATTAATAATATATATATATATATATATGAATATATAATTATTATAGTATAATATATATATATATATATAATAATATATATATATATATATATATATTATATATGATATATATATATATATATTATATATTATATCGTAGTATATATATATATATAGATATATATTTATATATATATAATATATATACTCCTATATATAGGTAATATATATATATAATAGTATAATATATATATATTATATATAGTATATATATATATATATATATATGTATACTATAATATAATAAATATATATATAGGCCTATTTTGTTTTACGACTCCGTCAGTTTTTGATTTTTTTTTTTTTTTTTTTTTTTTTTTTAATATATTGCTACTGATATGATACTAACAATAAATTTTCAAAAATTATGTATTTGATTCAAAAGTTCGAATATTTTAAATAATTTTTTTAAAAATACAACAATTTTAAGTGTTAAATATTTTTTTTGCAAAATTAAATATCTCGAAAGGTACGTACACTTCAGAAAAACGAATTAGCAATAGTGGAATCGGCGTATACAGCTTTAATAAACAAAAAAGAAAAAACTATATATATTCGGGGGCTCGAGCCGACGTGGGACAGAAGGGGGACGTTTTCCAACCCCGTAGGGGAGGGGAAGAGGAACCCCCGTGACACCCAAATACGGCAGAGAAGGGGTCCGGAGACCCTCCCGGAGGGGGGGAATAGTCCTACCCTGTCGTTCCCGGAAGGCCGAGAGAACCCACTCGCTGCCATCTTGCGGCTTACCTTTGGGTATATAATGCAGTTTTAGAATACCAAATAAAACAAAAACTTAAATTTAAATAAAAATTTACTTTTTAAAACAGTCCTTTAAAACATTTTTCGTTCTTTGAAGGCATGTCCGTTACCATTAAATTCAGTTTTTTAGTATCATATACTAGCAAATATAATTAAAAAAAAAACAACAACAAAATTTAAACTGACGGGAGGTCGTAAAACGGAAAAAGGTCATAATATATTTTTGAATCATGTCCGTGACCACTTAATTGGATTGTTAGGATCATATACTAGAAATATAGTAAAAAAAAGCAAAAAAAGATTAAAACTGACGGAGTAGTAAAAACAGAAAGGTTCATACATATTATAGTATATATATAGTATATCTATATATATTATATATATATTTATATATAGTATATATATATATTATATATATATAATATAGTTATATATATATATAGTCTATTATATATATATATATATATTATATATATTGTAATGCCTTTATTAAAATATTATTTATGAAATTCTTATGTAAATAAAAGAAAATCTATTGTCTTTTGATAAGAGGTTGTAAGTTTAATATCAAACATATCAATAAATTTATTGAGGAATAATAGCAGAATATTTCGACCTAACTTGGTCCTCCTTCAGCTGCTATAACTAAATAAATATAATAAAAAATACATGAAATAAAATTTTAAAATTTTCAGAAGTTCTTTGGTTATCAATTTTTTGAAAAAAAGGTGAAGAGTTAAAAATGTTGTTAATGATGGGATTTATTTGTGAATCATTTCTTTTGTAATTTAATTAGTGGAATTGCTTTATGCAAAAGGATTCGGTAAATTTTCTAAGGTGAAGGTTTTCAAATGTTAATAATAGTTGTGCATCGTGGTCAATGTTAATAGTATGGTTGTGGTTAGATCTATGTAGAAGTGAGGGCAGAGTTTGGGAATTGTCTTTGAAGTAGGGTCCTATTTGGGTGTTTGGTAGGTTCGGCGGGTGAAGTCATGTGTTTCTCCACTGTATATGCTGTTACGTGGGCACAAGGTATTTTTTAAACACATTGAGAAGTAAAAGTGTTGGTATACAAGTTTTGGTTTAAAAATATTTTTTTGAAGGAGAAGACTTGAAGATAAGGTAAGGATAGTTTTAGGAAGGATTTTGCCAGAAATTGTGCGAATACGAGGTAAAGGGAGTGGAAGTAGTGTATTTATCATGAGGAGGTTGAAGGTATAAGAAGTTATTCTTCGCCTTACGGAGAGCATTGGTGATAATGTGTTGAGGATAGGATAGTTTACGAAAAGTGGAAGAGATAAAATTAAATTCATTTTGGAGGTAGGGGGAGAACAAATCCTTAAAGCTCTAAGGAATAATAAGGATAAGGTACCAATTTTAGTGTGTTAAGATTGGTAGTCTCACTCTTCACTTCTGTTCCTGTTCCTCTTACCATGTCACTCTCATAGAACGTTTCATTAATGAAAACAACATCATTTTCTCACAACCTTTTCCTCTCATCAAACAACTTATTCTATTAACCTTTGAACACAATTACTTTCAGTTTAACAACTCCTTTTTCAAACAAACATGGTCTATAGTATGGAATCTCCCTTTCCCCTTATCCTTGCGAACCTATCTTCAGTGGATACTTTTTAGAAGATCTAATCGACAGGTCTGCACTTCACCCTCTTCTTAAACAATCTTTTTTGGGTACATGGATTATTGGATAATTATTTTTCGCAGCTGTACTGCTATCACTGAACCTAGATTTATCCTCTTATTTTCATTAATAACCATCCACCCTAATATTACATTTAAACTTAAGAAATGCACTAATTTCTAACATCTTATCTCCTTTTTGACACTTAAATTTGGCTCCGACTACTCATAAATACAATAACAAGGTCTTTAAGAAATATCCCCACTTCTAACCCTTCCTATACTTACACTTCATGAAGCATTTCTTATAGTTCTGCCTCTTATCACTAATATGGTATCTCTCAATCTCTTCAACACCCCCTTTTTATCCTTATAGTGCCAATACTATAACACCTTTAATCGATTTGTTCTCCCCCTACCTGAAAAACAGTCATCTAAAATGATACTTTAATTTTTATCTCTTCACCCTTCATATGCGTCTACACACAACTATCGTAATTCGCGTGACGAGCAAGCAGCAGTTATAACCTTAATTATTGACTCCCCTGTATCCAGACGCCTGACACCGTAATACACTTATTTATGACATAATATCACACACCCAGATCCTCATCCTCTTCTACGGCATACTGAGTTCCACCTTGTTAACATTCGTTTCTCTGGCCAATCACAACTTTTTGTCGATTACCTTGCAATACTCCCTCTCACAATTTTAGAGACAAAATTATAATAGGGTTCCTCTACCTTCCTTAAAATGTCTTAACCTCATTCTCAGTTCCTTTTCTTTTCCTTTCAAAAAAATATTTTAACCGCAAAAATCCATACCAAAAACCGTTTACTTGTCTACAATGTGTTTTACGAAAATACCCTTGTGCCCACTGTCGGAGTCAGCATAATACGTTTTGGAAGAAACACATGCAGTTGTCACCCGCCTCGGATCAAGCTACGCAACACACATACAATGGACAGTAGCCCGTGTTTCAGAGACAATCTCAACTGCTGCCTCGTCTAAGCTAAAAAGAACATAGATCTACCCACGAACATACTATTGAACATAGACGTACATGGAGAGTGCAGATGGACTTATGGTGGGTATCGGTGCGAAGGGTCTAGGTACCGCAGCCAGCTGGGAGTTAATGACGTCCATGCGTAGGCGGTATTAAACGCCGCGATTGGAAAACTCATTCACCTTAAGATAGGCGACGTTTACACGTCGGAATGCTTGTTTTGCATGAGAAACAAGATTCCACAGTAATTATAGACATCGCAAAGAAAATGATTCACAAATGGGAAGTGAAGATTGATAGAGTCCCATTCGATTAAGAAACTGTATTTCCCTTAGAGAGAAACCATGCCTCGCTTTTTTTCAATAAAAAAAAAAGGAAAGAACAATAAACAAATTAGATATATGTCACCACGCACAGAACTATGTTTTTTTTGTGATAATTTTTGTTTAAAAGAAGATTAAGTTGTCGTCATGTCATTGATTTAATGTAAAATTATATGTTAATTGTTAAGTTTAGTAGCAAGGCTGTAAGGTAGGGAGACGTCAAGAGTTAGTTTTGGTTAGCTGTTTTATGTTTTTTGTCGCGAATTTTTTTTTTCTTTTTTCTGCTATTTAATTGTCCGCCACCCTCGGGAATAAATTTCTGTTTTGTTATTTGTTTTTATTATTGTAATTGATATGTTTTGATATTAAAAATTTATGCAGGCCCACGTGACTTTACAACCGATCTTATTTTTTTCACATAAATAGAGGACAGGCAGAGAATTTGTTTTGCCTTTCTAGTTTAATATAAGAATTTTCATTAATAGATATTTTAATGAAAAGATTACAAGTCTATTATTTACTAGCTTGATTTGACGGTCTTATAGTCTTATGATCCAGTTATGATATATCTATATATATGATATATATAGTGTATAATATATAGTATATATAGTATATTATATATATATCTATATAGTATATATAGTATATATTATATATAGATAATGGGATAGTTATATTATATTATACTATATAATATATATATAGTAGAGTTGATTTTGTTTGTTAATTTTGTACTTTGTTCGTTTACCACCTTACTGGTGTACAATTATAATGGCAAATTAAATAGAATGTGTGAAGTGCTAATGTCCATTAGTTTGTGGTTTCCCCTTTTTATTGTTATTATTGTTATTATTAATTATTATTATTAATTATTAGTTGATTATGTTTATTATTATGATTATTATTATTCTGTATTATTATTATTCTTAATTATTTTTATTATTATTATTAATTATTTAAGTGAATATCCACTGATTAAAATTGGGGGTAATAAGGTGTGCAGTATGCACCGGAACAAAAATGGAGTTGGAAAAATATGAACACTATGTCGAAAAGAAAGCCACCCAGGACCCTTTATATCGTTACGTGAGTAACCATGCGTGTCGCAGTGCGATGGGAATAAAAAACAATCACCGCCATTTATAGGATGAATGTCAACAGCATAGTGGGCACTAATGTTTATATACCTAATCAGAAGTCGCGTGATCACCATAACGGTAAGACAGATTATGTTCTTCTGATGACGCCTATGAGAAAAAACAATAAAATATCTCACAAAATGTCAAGACCCATGTCGTATGGCATTACATTTGTTGGGTCTTACAACATAGTAACCATATATTAAATAATATATGATATATGATATTTATATATAGTTATATATATATATATATAATATAATAGTATAATATAATTGTTAGTATTCATATATATATATAGTATAATATATAGGTATATATTATATATAAGTAGTATATATATATATAGTATTTGAAGAAAAACGCACCAACACTATATATCACCTAACGACTGTACCAGGGAAAACGTCCGTATTTTGGCAAGTTTAAGTGGATAATTGTGTACATACATTTCCGTATAGAGATCTCGTTGCATATAGTGGCAAGTTTTAGGGATAGAATGGTAACCATTATCACTAAGAACTTGCCCCATAAGGTTTCCCTGGCAAGTGTTGAGTGAATATATGTGTGTGGTGTATTCTGTACTATATATATATATATATATGATATATATATTATATATATATATATATATATGAGTATAGTTATATATGTATTATATGGTATAGCTAGAGTCCTATGATAAGTGGTATGTATTTTATAGGTAATATGTATTGATATAGTGATCGGTATGTATATATATATAACTAGTATAATGATAGTATAGTATTATATAAGAAGTATATCATTAAACACAGACATGCTATACTATTTCACTTCGACACCATATATATAGTACGTAATGATATATAATTATATATAAGCATTATATACATACTATATAGGTTACACTCCTTAATCACTAAACTCACATATACTACTAGTATATGCCAGTCTACCTATATATAACAGTAGGAATATATTCTACTAGGAACATTTGATGCGGTAAGACCAATAGGACCGATAAGAGATTTAGCATTTGATATTTATACATAAATTGGTTCCATATACGTATAGGGTTTCCAGACATCATATAATGGGATACGATGGTTATATTTGTCCACTTGGGTACTGCTATCAGGCGCTCATTAGAATATCTTGTATAACATATGGACATACGCACTAGGGGTTTAACATGGGTTTTTTCTATTGGTATCCTATAGGCGTCCATAGGGAAATTATCCGACATACGTTATTGGGAAAAAGTTCCTAATGGAATCCAACACTCACACACACCTCACTCTAACTTGAAACCATAATAACACAGTACGACACAAAGAGTGCTGCATAGGGAAAAAGGCGTAAGGTTCCAAATACCTTGGAAATAAACGTTCATTGGTCCCGCTACACTACGCCCAGGGCAGCATCAGGAAATCCGCAGATCAAAGACCCAATGGAAAAATTTTTTTTTTTGGGCTGGGGTTTCTCAATAATTAACCATACACAAGTCTACACAACTAAACATAATCAACTATTAACTGAAAGGCTGCAACTTTTATTTTGAAAGTCTAAAGTTGTTCAAAACTATCTGCAATTAACCTTAAATAAACGACTGCAATTGCTTAAACCCGCCAATTTGGCTTATTCAAATTAAACTATATGATATACATACACTATAGATCACACATATCTATATGACATGTTGTGCAGATATTCCGAGTGTTATCATAAAGCTCACCCGTTTGGCAAACCAATATCCAAAATTTAACAAAAATCAATAACTCGGACTCAACACCCACCGAATAATAGAGAATCTTTATATAAATACGAGGAGCTGATAAGAGCTAGAATTGCATTCTTAAACATCTCTCATATACTATAAATTCAATCAATCTATTATGTGGTGTTAACACATACAGCAAAATTTATAAGGTTTCTGTATTATCAATAGATGTAATATTTTGTAGACTTCTCTCATGTCCCCTCTGACCGAAATGGCCTTTCTACACACACACAGATATTCCTAGACTCCTTCAGTCTCGTCCTCATAGCTCTATCACCACCCTCCACACCCAGAAATCATCCCATTGTTCGCTCTACGTGCACTATATATATCATATATCTTTCTTAAATAGGGGGCCCAACTTTGTGCACAATAACTACCTATATTAGATACATACGATATATACATAGTATATACTTATAACTTTCCTTGCTCTTGTAAACAACATTGCGATTTATTATGGACAGCATCTAATATATATATTAATTTTCCGCGCCTCCAAAACACTGATAGGATATATTATACTAGATACAGATCATTACAAGTCAGCACCTAATATATATATATATATATTTGATACAGCCGACATGTTAGGTATTTAGTTAAAACATATATATATATAAAGGTGAAGAACCTTACACTATTTACTATTAAGAATTCATTTGCCACTTATCTGCCTCGGCAAGAGATATACTACCCACGACATTTTGAATCTTTAACATCCTTCATATTCCCTAACTGAGGTGGCCACTTTGCTATCATCTGCAAACTTCACGACACACCTTGCAATTTAGTCCCTGGTCTCAATCATTTAGTCATACTTGAGGAACAATAGTGGCTTCCCAGCACTGACCTCGTGGGACCCACCTTCACTATTTCCGCATGATGAGGTTATTGCCCAATTCCTAAGTTGGACCACACACACACACACCCACACAACACCCACCAACACAGGCTGGTTTTCTATTTCCACATATATACATATACAGATAACCACTCACCTATACCACAATGCCAATAGAGCTTGCTTATAACAACTTATGATAGAGAGGAAAACCTTAGTCAAAAGCTTTGGCTATAGTCGATGGGCGGTCGCCAGTTCCAGGCAGGGGGGGCGGCTTAAAATTTTATAGATATTTATATATCTGTATATATATATATATATATCTGATAGTATTTATATATATATATATATATAGGATATCTAACAATATATATATATACACCACATATATATCACTATATATTATATAATACTTAACTCCTATATATATATTAATATAGTACTACCTTACTCCCCACAGAAACATAAACTTAGAAACTTTGAATGCCATAATTAAATGGATTAATTTTTTTTAAAAAAATTATTTTATTTTAAAACATAGAATATCAAATCATCAGCGCCATGATGGAAAGATTCACCTAGGAGCAGTGATGGCCAAAATTATATACTTACAAACCAGTTTCCTCAGAGACATACACACACTATACAACTAGACTGTTTGAAATACACACACCACATCACATACGCTCGACACACAAAACATACTTTCTGTGGTACTACATACACACATCGCACTCACACGTACATCTCACAACCTGTCGTCTCCTGTACCTTCGCAAGCCGCAAGTCTTGAACATCATCAACAGAAGCGCCTGGAAATGACACAACGAAAGAGTGTTGTTCTACTGTACTAGTGGTGCAATGGCCCTGGGCGAGTAGTAATCAAGTCAAGCTTTTCGTCGCCCAGAAAGAAAGAGATTAGACATCATATTAAGACTTGGGAGACAACAAAATGCTTTTATTTCTTCACAACCAGTTCTCTTATACCTATCCCAATTTTTACAAAGTATCTAAAGCCTCTCTCTCTCTGCTTATAAATGTAAACTATAAAATGAAGTGTCTTTTCTCCTTTTACTCATCGGATTGTTATGAGTAGCGATGTGGAAAGGATGATACACAACATAATGATCACTGCATAAGCAGGTGTACACATATCATCTATGAACAGCCGTAATTCACACAGACGAGAGATCACAGAAATCTAGACACGGAGTTTTCCAGCAGGATCCTTTCCAGACTCTTGGATATGTATCCAGCAGCGACATGCCGATCCAGACATCGGCGGTGGCTGCTGCCCTGACAAAAATCGTGGTATAATCAGATCAAGTCCAGTTGTTCGGCACACAGAATATTGAATAGCTTCATCACTATATAAACATTGTCATGCGGGTGATTTTTCTTCATTCTTTCGGATCGAGACACATTACATACATATATACATATGATGTGCTGCGCCAGGCTTCTCTCGCACGCACTACTCACGCGCTCGGCACCCGGGAGAACATTAACAACAGGTTAATAACATTGGCAGAGTATACACACGACATCGCCACGATACCATCAATCAAATAGACAATGATGAAATGCGACTACTGCCGCTGAATGCAACTGAAAAGCGCCTTTTCTTGTGGGGTATTTCTTTAATGGAAAGGATTTTTTTACTAACTTTTCTCCAATATTAGCCTTGGACAACCTCTCCTTTGCCAGACCATCGTAACATCCATCCGAACCCCAAGTCCCACCGCAGTCTCGGGATGCCCCCAGTTTCTTCGCAGGATAGCTAGACACACATCACATAAGGCGTTTTCGCAATGGTTATCTTTAGCTCAAAGAGTTTTCAGTTCTACAACCAAAGCCACTTAAATTCCGTTTTTTCGAAACACTTCGATCAGACTCCTTGTAAGATCATACACACCACACACAGCTCATACAGAATCATTGTACTCATCTACGAAATATCAGCGGGTTCATCCTGCTAGTCAAGCTAATACCGCTCACGCTTCTTTACCTTATTAACAGATGCTTTCTTGCTTATAGTATACCCACATCCGAGAACTGATCGCTCATTCTGAAATCTGAAGCTGATTGGTAGGGACATATATATATATATCTATTATACGTTTTCAATGACATGATACGATCTATTCGCAAAAGGCACAACACACTCACATATAGACTTAACACACACCACACACCAGAAACCCAGAAGCGTAGAGTCACGCTGTACGCCCACCAATGTCACACATGGAAATTTACATTGAGGATAATATTTTTTTATTTTCTTTCTTATGATTTTCTTAGAATGCTGGTTAATTTTGATGGTCTACCGGCACGTCCCTGTATGAAACCAATCTTGCAGTTTCAACAAGGCAGTTCTATGCAACACACATCAGTAGTACTTGATATAGCATTACTACACGCAATGAACATCTTTCCTATTTAGTGAGGTCTTATTATTAGAGCTCCTAGGACGCCTCGACCAAACTCTTAATTTGGTGGAAAATAAAATACAAAACTTGCAAAATGCTCCCATTAGGCGCCTGGAGTATGTCAGCCAAAGGGAATATGTCTCCAACCATTCATAATTCAATTTCCTCTTTAAGTGGGTAGCACCTTTCAAAAATTATAGGTCTTAGGTGGAATTCAACATTCTTTCAGTAACTGTTTCTTTTTCTCAGTCCAAATCATAGATGAATGTCCAACGTATCTACCATGTCATTTTCGTGACTGTTTATCTAACTGAAAACGCTAAGCTCGAAGATCTGGAACCATACTCCCACTTCGCCAACTATCTCAGACGCTCGCTACAGAGGCATAGAGTGTGGGGTTCGTTTTCATCCACATGAGATACATTAGCCGCGACTAGACGCCAGCGCACCCCTCTGTGTAGTCTTTAGTTGACTTATTGGTATCTTCTCGTTTTCACCACTATCATTTCATTTTTCTCTGATATATATATCATGTATCATATCTCTACTGCAACAATATATATATAACACTAATATTATATATAGTATATATATACTATTATATATATACTATAACATAAATTTTTTAATTAATATAATATAATATATATATATAATAGTATTATATATATAATACATATATATAATATAGATATATATATACTATATATATATATATATAACCCACACACTACCCCACCCATTATATATTATATCTATATGGTTCCCACTACTGTTAATCTCTGCACATATGGTCAATCAGGGCTAATAATTTTAACAATATACCACAGATGATTAACAAAAAAAAAATAAACCACATAACGAAGCATGGCAAACTATGTTGAAAACCACTAATTTCTCTGTTTTAATGAATATATATATATTTTAAAAAATGAAAATAACGCTTAATATGGACAAGTAAGATTCATCGCGGTTACCCGTTCCTACTATTATCAGGATAAATATCCACGCAAAATGTTTATTTACAAATATTTAAGGTAAAACTACGTACCAAGAAATGCTCCTAAAATCCAAAGAATCTGATGAAAATTGAACTATACGGTTACCTGGAGATGGGTGTTGAATTATAGAGTGGGGTCACGGAGTGATACATTTCAAATATACACCTTAAACACTTAAGTAACACCATACTAACTCCGACTGAACACAAAATCTAGAAATTATATATACATTCAACATTAAAAAAAAGCAATAGAGTAGAATAAGCACGACAGTTTTTTTTTCAAATTAAAAAGAGCATATAACATGAAGGTGAGGAGACCTTCGTACCGTCCAGAGAAACTGTGAAGAAAATGACGATTGAACTAGCCTTCGTCTAATACCGTATATATATTATATATATATTAGTATATAGTAAGTAGTTATATATATATAGAGTATATATTATATATAGTATAATATATATATCATATTATATATATATTCTATATATATATATAAATAGTAATATATAGTATATATATATAGTTATATATATATATAATTATATATATATATATATAGTATTATATATATAATAGTATATATATATATAATATATATATATGATATATATATATATAATTATATATATATATAGTATATAGTATATATTAATATATATATGATATATAATAATTAATATAATATGATATCGGTAAAAACGTACTTAACAGCCACCCGGAACTGGACGTTGGGTCAAAAAAATTCGCAGGTAGACTCTATAAGAGTAAACACTTCTAGGGGGGGGCAGCTGCCCCCTGCCCCAGACGCCACAGTCTAAATATATAATATCAACTGGATCTCCTCGGTCAATGCAGTCAGTAATGTATTCAATAAATTCTAAAAAATTTGTCTGACATGACCTACCCTTACTGAAACCGTGCTGGGAGTCAGTACATACCTTGTTATCTTCTAATTTTCTCTATATGACCTTTCAGTAACTTTTCCAGATCCTTTACAACCAGAGATGTTCAGGCTACTGGCCTATAATTTCCCAAATCTTCCTTGCTACCTTTCTATAAATAGGCAACGTATGCTGTTTACAGGTCCATTCTGGATATAGATTTCTTAAAATTCAAATACAATACAGTGTCTTTGCAATGCCTGGTACTACGCTCCGTTCAGAATTTCTACATACCAGGGCCTGCAGTTTTACTTGGATCAATATGGTACCATAATATCTTTTACCTCAAATTAAAATTCTGCAAGTGCTATTTCTTACATGCATCAAGAAACCAATTAAGTCTCCAACTAGTTGATCTAATCTTTCCTCAGTAAACATTCAAAGAAAAATAAGCATTGAAAATGTTAACGCCCACTCCTTATCTGAACCCTTAAATTTCATCAATTGTATTGGACCAATTGTTCTCAGATTTACTTTTAAATTATTAAAGCTAAAAACTTTTTTTCAAGGTCTTTATTACTATTCTTACTAAATTAATTTCTGCCCTTCTCTCTCTTGCCTTTCTTATTGACTGGTTGAGTTCATTTTTAATTTTTCCTATCAATTTTCCTTAAATCATCCTTCCTAATATCTCCCCTTGATATTTTTAGAAACAATCTACGCCTTTTCGTTGATTTCTCCTTGATCATTCTATTCCACAAAACAGGTTTTCTCTTTCGCCACCCCTAATGGGTTTTTATTCTTTAAAACATGCTGATTGAATATTCATTAAAATTTGCTTAAAATGTTCCCACATGATAAAACAGTTTTGGTCTTTAAACTCTTTATCCAAGTCAGTTATACTAAGCATGTCTAGAAATTTGGTAAATATCTAAGATATTTTCTTTATTAACTTGCAATTTGGGCCCAGAGTATATCCTGTGATTTTTATAAAAATCGGGGATGAAGCCCCTCTGCGCTAGTTACCTTTAAAACAACTGGATTTGTAGTAATTTAATTAAAAATATGAAGGCCTGTGTTAAACTTACGTTTTAGATGAGTATCTGTAAATTTTGTAGAATGTTGAGTGCTCGGATTGAATGCTTGTTACCAATTTTATTTAAAAGTGATTTTCTCAGTGGTCGGATTGAACTCTTTCAGTTTATACTCCATGATACCATAGAATTATTTGTTTTGGAATTTTGGAAACCTCGGTTGTATCGAAATTGGGCAACATATGGAGTAAACCTTAAATTTGTAAATAGTGATAGTATTTCCAAATTGTGGAGTAAATAAAGTGTGGTTATATGGAATACATCTATTGTCTTGAAAAGGGTATCTGGTCTATCTTGAAAGAAAAATATTTTTGAAAATAACTAGAAACTTTTAAAACTTGGTTTCACAATTGATATAAACCTAAGCTATGATAATGATTCAGTTATAATTGATCTTCGATAATAAAATCTAGTTTGCCCACCGTTTTATAATCGAGTATTACCTGCGGCTAATAAGCAAAGTTTAAAATTGGTGGGCCTCAAATATTTAATTAGACAAGGAGATACCATAGCGTGTGTGCCCTAGAGTCGATGATTATTGTGCATAAGCATTTTTAACAACTTTTTAGTAACATGCCACCAACAGTTCATCAAAGTCGACTTGTTGATCGAGAAAAGCGTCCACGTACAGGAACTGAAAGAAGGTATGTACCTGGGTTATTGGCTTATGAGACTAAAATTGATATTGGTAATAGTTTTCAACATTTTTTAAAAAAATATTTTTTCTTACGCCATGCATGTTTGTGAAAAACAGCATAAGGGTAATAGTCTAGCTGAGGTGAAACTTTACGTAACTATTGTAATAAAACTATAGAAGGGTAAATTTTTTAGTATTGGTGACTTGAGTTCACGTACATAGTTAATTATTAAAATTATAAATATTTCATTTACAAAAATGGTTTTAAAAAATTATTTGAATTTTTTTTTACGCATTTGAGTTTATTTTGAGGGTAATAGTTCGGTTTGAGGTAATGTTATCATATAACGATTGTTTTTTCCCGATATCGTAAGTTATCGATATTGTAGTTACCCATAATTTTTAAAAATATGGTTTGTTCGACAGTAATGATTGACACTGCTTCGGCAAAAATTTCCATTAAATAATTTTTTCAATGAAATATTTGTTTATATAGTTTGTGCGTAATATATATTAATTTGAATGTGTTATTTAAAATAAAAATATGAAAAATTGAATACAAAGTGACACATTTTTATTAAATATAATACTTAACCATATTCTTGATATATATAATATTATATAATATAATATCTATAAATATATAGGTAAATTTTACTTTTCGGCAGCACTAATTTTTTTAGAGTTTTTTTCGATATTTGTTGGGTTCGATTAAGTCGAAAATCGATACTTTGGTTATAATCGCACAGAAAAACTATCGAAAAATATCGGATATATATATATATATATATATAATATAGTATATATATAGGAGTATATATATATATATATATATATATAGTATATATATGAGTATATAGTTATATACTAGTAAGTAGTATATTATATTTATTAAATCAAACAATTGTCCCAAATGGTTTTGAGATTTTTAGAGTGCGAATAGATTGTTGCGAATAAGTCCCAAAAGTACTCCTTTTTGGGATTTATTGTTTTTTGGGGTATATCACTAACGAATACCCACGGGTAGACAGCCCCGATGTCAAGAATCGGGGTCTCTCGGCCTCTAGGTGGACTACGGGGGGGGACTAATCCCCCTCCGGGGATGGTCTCCGGAACCCCCGGCTCTTTGGTCTTTGGGTGTCGCGGGGTTCTCCGACCATCCCCTCCGGGGTATGAAACGTCCCCCCTTTTGTTCCCCTCGGCTCGCGCCCCCTAAAAAGGGTAAATACTCATTTTAGGGGGCTTGTTGACTGACTCACTGTCCCGTAAAAGTAGCCTTTAAACTTTACTGATCCACTGTGCGTAAAACTAGCTCTAACTTTTACTGGAAGAAACCTCCTCTTGTTTGATCTGAAAACAATTATATATATATAATATAGTATTTATATATATATATATGATATATATATATATTAGTATATTAGTATATATATAGTATAGATATATATATAGTATATATATATATATACTATATATGTATATATAGATCACGGGAAAGTTAAACAGTCCTACAACTCTTTTTGGACTAGAAATCACGGTACAATTGATCCTTTGCCTACTGTACATGTTGTAGCAAAATAAAACAATGCCTAAAAAGACCTGCCCAAACTCCAATCGTTTTTGGGCATATATGACACAAATCACTAACATTCATTTCTAAACTTACGCTGACAACTCCACTTAACTTAACCGACGAATACAAAGTTTGAACCAGTACTGATCCGATGTTTTGTTAACAGTGTTGGAACATCATAAACATAAGAATCAATATTGATTTTATTAAAGAAAAATAAAAAGCCAATCATCTGATACAAAGCAACAAATAATAAAAATAAGCAATAAAAGCAGTAAATTTTTGCACTAAAGTAGCAATAAACGAAAAATAAGAACACACGTTTAGTAAAATTTTTGCAGTAAAGTAGCAATAAACGCACTAGATCTATTGCAAAATGCACCCAAATTTCGGCAATCACTGGTTTGTATTTTATCAGATCTAAAATACAAATAATCGATTTACAACTAATCGATTTTAAATATTACAAAATAAATGTATTGTGAAAGACCCCCATAAAAATCGACGGGACTTAGTTTTTTATTTTGTGTGCTGCCGAAATGTAGAAATTAGCCTAATATATTATATAATAGTATATATATTATATATCAAGCCCAGTAGGGAGATTATATCTAAGTATGTATTTCTATATATAGTATATAGGTATATATATGTTATCGTATATATATATATATATATAGTATGTATATATAGGTATATATATATATATATATATTATATATATATATATGAGATATATATCTATCACGGCCCATTAAGGGGGCTCGAGCCGACGGGGGAAACAGAGGGGGGGACGTTTTTTCCATACCCCGTAGGGGAGGGGCGGGGAACCACCCGCGACACCCAAATACCAAAGACCGGGGGTCCGGAGACCCTCCCGGAGGGGGGGGAAGTAGTCCTACCCTGTCGTTCCCCGGAAGGGCCGAGAGACCCCCGACTCCTGCGCATCGGGTGGTCTACCTTAGAGTATGAAATTTGTAGGAAAAAAAAGATTTTTTTTTACACTAATGGGTACCCCAAGGGTAGACCGCCCGATGTCAGGAGTCGGGGTCTTTCGCCCTTCCGGGGAAATGACAGGGTAAGGACTATTTCCCCCCCTCCGGGGAGGGTCTGCCGGAACCCCGCTCTTTGGTATTTGGGTGTCCGCGGGGGTTCCGTCCGCCCTCCGCTGACGGGGATAGGTGGAAAAACGTCCCCCATCTGTTCCCCGTCGGCGCGAGCCCCCCTACAATGGGCCCGTGATATATTATATATATATATTAGATATTAGTATATATATATATATATATATATATAATATATTATATAGTATTATATATATATATATATAGTAGTATAGTTACAGTAATATAGTAGTAATATATATATATTTATATATATATAAGTATATATTATAATATATCTATATATTATATATATATATATAATATATATAGTATATTATATGTATACTGGGCTTCTGATATATATATATATATATAGTATTATATATATATATCGTATTATATATATCTATAGTATATATATATATATATAGTACGTATTATATATTAATATAGTATATATTATATATATATATAGCCCATACTGGGCTGTAATATATATATATATATATATATAGGTATATGAGTATAATATAGTTATAATATAATATATCTATATTATATCGTATATATATATATATGTATATATACCAGGGTTGTATTATATATAGCGTATATATATTATTATATATAGTCTATATATATATATATATAATATAGTAGTATATACGCCACATATTACATGATATATATAATATATATATATATATAGTATATATAGTATATATGATATATATACTTATATATATATATCTATATTTATGTATATTTGTATATATATATAGGTATAAGTATATATATAGTATAGTATATATATATAGTAGATTTAGTAAATCAATATTTTTCATTTGTGGAAATGTGTGGCATACATTCAAACACATTTGCCTTTCAAATAAAGACAACTTTATCTTCTTTATAGAGCTTCGCAAAAATTGATAATTTAAATTTTTTCATTTAAATATACTAAAGCAGTATTAGAATTTAGTTGCATCTTCAACATGGTCTCAGTTTCTAGTGTACAATGTTACAGTTTGTTTTTTATGTGAAAATACTTTAAACTCTTTTCTTTTGCTATGTGAAAATAGTGTCAATTTAAATAATTTCATTTACACACTCGTATTTCAGAATTCCTATTTAAACGCAAATCTAATAAACATAAAGAAAGAATTCATCATTTATGGATCGCCATGGGTCAATTATATGACCCAAGAAAATAACTGTTTTTTCTTTATAGGTAATATAATATATAGTATATTAAAATAGAAAAGTTTAAAAATTAAAATTTAATTTATTATAGTTTTAAAAATTAAAAATGTATATTATATATATATATAGTATTATATATATATATATTTATAGTTAGTATAGTAGTATATATATATACTATGAATATATATATACTAAATATATATTAGTATAGTTTGAAACCACTTGGCAAACGTTGCCATGGTGGGAATTTTATAAATGATAATCTTTTTCTAAACACTATCGATATCTGACATCATTACCTTAACCGGACAATTACCTATTTTGAGTAATATTTTCACCTAAAGAAATATTAATATTAAACGCTCTGAAATCAGTAACAATTTGGCTTTTTTCTGTTTCATGTAAGGATAATGAATGCACTGTTGAAATGCGTTTCAGATTATGGATACAATTGAATTCGATATTATTTTTTTATATTTCGCTTTTTTTCACTAATTTTCGAGGAATCGCGATATTATAGACATAGTGGTATGTAATAGTTCAATTAAAATTAAAAAATCTGTACAAGCAATATTTGTGTGTAATATTCAATAACAAAATATATAATTAATATCATCAAAATGAAAAATATATATAATATAATATTATATATAATGATAGTATAGTATATATAATAGTCTATATATATATATAATTATGATTATAGTATATATATATATATATATATATATTGATATATATAGTAATATAGTATATATATATTATAGTATATATATATACTATATTAGTGATGGACGCATAATCGGAATCAGAGGAATCGGCTGTTTTTCAGGAATTGGGAATCGGCAAAATTGTACTGATTCTTTGACCGATTCTTTGGTATAGCAATCTGAAAATAAATTTTATCGAGTCTTTATATATTTTTAAAGAAAATTATTTCCAAGTCTGCCGTATTGATTTTTAAATTCAGTTCTTCCTTAATCTATTTAATTAAAGAAACTGGATTGAGCGGCGGCCCATCTTTACGTAGAGCCTAAGATATCGATGTTTAGGATTTTCAGACAGTGCAAGGTGAGGCAGTACATTTGGCGAATGTTTCGTTAGTCATGGTTAATTAATATGTTTTGATAATTAATACCCATGAACTCGTAAGTGACATGTGAGCAGATATTTGCCTTATTGAATATAAATGCTAATCCTCGAGTTTTAACCTTTTTTCACGCCTCACACAAGCATCGGCTAACCTATACAGTGATTGGTCTTCCCAAATGTTAGGAAGAATCAATGTTCCTACCTACATAAAATTCATGTTAATAGTAAGGGATAATGCCCTTAAATATGGCTGCAAGAGTTACAACACAGGATTCCGCAGGAATTAGAAGATTTTATAATTTCATTTGACACTAGTTTTTAAATGATGCTATATTTGAACAAAGAGACCGTGAAAGAAATATATCCATATGCGAAAACAAATCATAGGTCATTTTATCACTCGCCTCAAGCTATTGCCAAGTATGAAGAAATATCAAACTAGATTTAATTTACCCCAACACAGATTTATTCAGATATACAAACCAGAATTGTTAATAGCCAGTATCCATATGCTTTAGAAATTTTTGAATAAAAGACTGCACTGGCATTTCTATTGCAGTGATCTTCAAACCTGCATATTAGAAACAACGGAAAGGTTCTTGAAAAATTGCTCCCAAATCGACCTTAAAATTTTGTGTGATTGTAAAGCGTCGGGGCGGGGTAACCAGGCCCGCCTCTTTAGGAGGGGTGATTCGTCCACTGTAACTAAATAAAAAATAATAATAAAAAAAAAAAATTTTTTGCGCATAAAAAAGCCACGCCTTTGTACTACAAGTTTTATTTAGATCATATGTTTACTTTTAAAAAATTTTTCATTATTTTTAAAAAATGTAGAAAGTATGTGTTAAACATCAACCTTCAATAGTATCCCCTTTTGAATATATGTGAGTTTTTTTTTTAACTTCGTTATAGAATGAAAACTATGTCGATTTCTAATTATTTTTTCAGTAGATACAACTTGAGGTATGTTAGTCGTGTTAAACTGGTCAAACGTAAGTTTTTGATCCAAGACAGTATTAGTGGGCAAAGAAACGGGGCCCTAACTTGGTCCGATTCACGCCGCCGTAAAGAATTGATGGAGGGGTGACTCGAACCACCATTGTTTTTCGGTATTTTATACGTATTATTATTGGACAATTTGTTATTGACGTAATAAGTTAATCTTCAATTATCAAAATAGTTACAAATAGGAAAGTGAAGGAATTTTAAAAAAAAG
>JABUQX010061789.1:0-7500 GCA_015478945.1 Trachelipus rathkii
TTAGACTAATGTTTCGATTCTAGTTGGTTCGTCCCACAATATATATATATATATATATATACTATATATATATATAGTGATATATATATATATGAGTGTATATTTATAGTATTACGTATATTATATTATATTATATATATATATACTGCTATATATATATTATATACTATATATATAAATATATACTGTTATATATTAATATATATTATATATATTATATATATATATATTATATATATATTTTATATATATTATATTATATATATATTATATATACTATATATTAATATAATACTATATATATATATAAGAATGGATATTCGAGACAGTCGAAACATATGAAGACTTTCTTTCTTCGCATAGTTCTAGGGCGGCAGGGCTAGCAACCCGGTCCTTAATTATACTTTTTTTTGCTTGCAGAACTCCTGGACCAGCATTGGAATCTTATGCGCCTAGAAACACGATCTTCTGGAGAGCTCTGGGAGAACGAGTTTTGAGCCCTAATGGAAGAAAATGCTAGTTCCACTGAAAGGGTGAAACCTACCTGAGTGTATAACTCGAGGACTGGCATCAGAAACCCATTGCGCCGAGAAATGTTTTTTCTAGGTGTTCTAAGGATCATGGAAAGAGTTTTGGGGCCAACAAGAAGAAAATGCTGTCCAACAGACAGGGTGAACGCCGCTACATGGGAGAAATGGTAGATAATAAATAAATAATATATAATATATATATATATATATATATATACTATATATATATATATATAATATATACTTATTATACTATATATATATATGTAGTACGGGTATATATATATATATATTATATATATATAGAGTGATGTATATATGTATATATTATATATATATATATATATATATGGTATATATATATATATATATATATATATATTATATATATATATATATAATATATATATATATATATATATATATAATATATATATTTTATATATATACACGCAATATACAATAATACAAATTAAATAACGAAGGAGACATAACACATCTCTACCTCACTCCACTAAATATTAAACCAGTCACTTTCAACTCCATTTATTCTTACACACGTTTCACTATCATGATACATACTTTTGGTTCAATTCAGAAGCCTACCACAACACATATATTCACTAACACCTGAGACAATGCTTCCCTATTAATCCTGTCATACGCCTGTTTCAAGTCCATGAATCCTAAATAGAATTTATCCATCTTTCTCTCATGGGGCATTTACTGCGATTCTTTAGTTTCAATGTAAAAATTTGATCCACCTCTCTAATCACTGTCTGAAAAGCACCTTGTTACTTCGCCATTCCCCCACACCCCAAAGTTAAAAAAGTTTTATTATATCGTTTTCATCAGTCACTCGACATACTCTTTCAACCAAATAGCAGTATATATCCTCCTCCCTAAAGGCTACAACACTCAATAAACTAATTCACCTGTAGTTCCTACAGTTCTCCTTATTCCCCTTACCCTTATTTAAAGGTACTTTTTCTGCTTTTCTCTAAACCCTCGGAACTGTATAATAGGAATAGGATGTAGCTCCATCCGAATCGAAGTAAGTATCACATATTGAGTACAACCAACGGATTGTTAGGTTTTTGTGGTACATCCTTCTGCATTCCGTTGCCCTCTGGATCGTCCATTTTGCGATTCACCTTCTCTGAGATTATTTCGATCCTACTATCAACCTTACACTGGAGCGTTCTGACTTTCAACACCCTCCCCTTCTTCACATCCCCACATACTTACAACCACATACTCCAACATTACCTTTTTTTAAAAAGGCAATAATGTCTAAACCTAAATTTCCCTCGTGGATGCTTGGATGTGGTGACTTCTAAAGAATGCCCATGGTCCACTCTTTCCCCCATCACAACTTGGGAATTGACTGCCTTCGATGTTCAATTGGTGCAGTCAAGTCTTTGCAGTAATCCTGCACCAGTGTAAGTTCTTCTTTTTCATTAATTTCTGCTACACTCGCAGTTTTATTTCCAGATTCCACTTTGCCGAACACACACCTCTCTTCTTCTAAACCTCACCTGCTCTTCCATTCAGAAACTCAGGTGCTTAAACGCTATCATAGAAAAACCTACACTCTTCCTTCTTCCTGTCCCTATCATTACTTTAAAGTTAAAGGTGGATGTTGCGCATGTACGCGATGACGCTATTTGTTCTCGTGTTTGTATTTTGGAGTTTTAAGAACATCACACCTTGTGTTTCAGGCTCCCTTGTTAATTTACAACTAAAATCATTTATTCTCTTTATTTAACTGCTAACGGTAATTACAACCCTTAATTATTTGTGTGTTTAAACTCAAAACGAGAACGCATTCTCCAGTCTTCTCTTTTTCTAGTTTTCAAGAGAGTGTCGGTGGACTTGTCTTCAATTTCTCTATCCAGAATGACCTTGAACAGATAGTGCAGCTTCCAAATAGTATTCTCCATCGTCTTGGAGATGAACCTATTATTCTTGACATTTATTAAATTGAACTTTCTCTTTATATTGTAAAACCCTTTCCGTCACAAGGTTCTTCCGATCACCTTACATCTGCATTCTGTTCTATTTCTTCACGTCTACCGAGGGAAATAATTTTTACTCATTTTGGTGCAGGAAACTTGTTGGACTTGAATCCTACTTCTTTAGTTTAGTTTGAAATGATTTAGTGTTTTGGGGGAAAGGGTCCCTCGGAGTGCGCTGAGCGCATAACCGGGGTTATTCTCTCTCTTGCGTGGAAGACAATATTTCATATTCCTCTCTTCAACTAAAACAAACAAACTTTGGTTTAACTCTGCTTAATTTAGTACTATTTTCCGCCACAGGAACGCTGTCTTCAGGGATTATAGTCGTTTTCAATCTTCAGAAACTCATGCAACATATTTTATCCCAGAATTTAAATTTAAAAATTTATTCTCGGTAAAAAATGTTATAGTTTTCAACGTCTCAAACACTCAATCCCTTTATCTTTCTTCTCGACCCAATCTTTCAAGTAAATATAACATCTTCTACGAAATCCCTCAATTCAAACCTTAATCTGTTTTAATATTTTTCTTAGTTATTCTTTTTCTTGTTTGGGAAAAAAATTTTTTCCCCTTTTTGGCCAAAAAGGATTACATTACTTCTCTTTTAAAAAACTATAAAGAGGTTGGATGTTCTGAGGAGCCTTCAAAATTTCTTCACGCCACCCTTCTTGCTTGCTCTTTATTAAAGTGTTATTTGCCTCCTTATGGTATATACCTCACACATCTGTGGAGGGTCCCACTCACCCAACTCTTCTTGGAAGGTTTGATTCCAAAACTTCTGTTATCAGCTCTTCTGTCTCACTTTTTGTGCCAGTTGACATTACTGTGGTCGGATTTACTATACCACATTCGTCCATAAACAACAACACTATTCATTCTAAACTCTTCAATCGCATCCATCCCCCTATTGAGAAGGACTCATGTTACTTGCCTTTCAGCACCTTCTCATTCATTCTCTGTAAAACTCTCTAATTCCCAAATTTAAACCCTTTGTTCATTTACATGAACACTCCACGGTAGTGTGAAACATGCTTTCCGTTATCAATTTTCACAACTACATTGACTTTCACACTTTCACACTTATGTGTCACTTTCGGGTCATGTTGAACTTCTCAATTTGACCGTGAAATGAAAAGGAAATTTCCTCACCTTTGTGGAATTTTGCAGGACTTTGGCGCTTTGGCCGCCGAAGGATATATATAATATATATATATATATAATATATATATATATTAGTAATATATATATACTATATTATATTATATATATATATATATTATATATATATATATATATATTATATATATATATTAATAACTAATTAATATATATATATTATATATTATTTATAATATATATATATATTATATATATATATATATATATTATATATATTATATTTTATTTATATATAATATATTATATATATATATTATATAAATAAATATATATATATTAATATATATAATAGGGTATATAGTATATATATATAGTGTATACTACTAGGTATATTTATTTATATATATGTATATATATAATAATATATATTATATACATCATTACTACCATATATGGAATATATAATAATAGATATAATAATATATATATATATAAATATATATATATATGTAAAATCTATATACAATATATATAACTTAATGAATTGTATTTGAGAGATAAGTTGAAATATTTTAATAAATGTTTAAAAAAAACCGTCCCCATTAATGTTGTTTTGTTTAGATTATGTTTTGAGCCTTTCAGATAAGCTTTGTTTTAAAGAATTTAATGTAAATCTAAGGTTAATTATAATCAATAATTTAATAAAATTATAATTTCAGGAATAATAATAATAATAATAACAACTAATTAGAACTCATAAATAAATAATTCCTAAAAGAATAAAAATAAATAATAAATAATATTAAGAACAGACAAATATCATTATAATAAAAATAATAACAATAATAATAATAATAATAATAATAATATAATAATACGTAATAATAATATAGGGATATAATAATAATAATAATAATAATTAATAATAATTAATTACACTATATATCTTATAGTATCTAATACTCAAATTAATAATAAAAATAAACTTCAGGACCATAATATTTTTTATTGCAGGAATAGTTGTTACAATTTTTATCTTTTAATAACAGAGATACAAATATAATGAGTTATTATTAACAGCTTTAACAAAATGGTCAATAAATTGTAAATTTGGATTTCAATTTCATTCTATCTGCAATGGGGCTACTGATAGCAACACAGTGTTGTGCCTTTGAGCCCGAATACAATACATTTATTTGATTTGAGTTTCAAAGATAAATTGTGTAGAAGTCTAATGACTGCTAGATTGTAAGAATGGATTGATATTAATTAAAATGTACGATAAAATTAGTAATTATATAATACGTGAATAATACTTGGTGACTATATCACAAGTCAATGAAATAGCTATAAGTTTTATCACACAATAATTATGTTTTAATACTAATAATAATAACAGCTAAATATAATAATTAATAATAATAATAATAATAATATAATAATAATAATAATAATAATATAATAATACTAATAAATAATAATAATAATAAAAATATTAATAATAATAATAATAATAAGTAACGAAAATATATATTGTACAATCAATAATTATACCATGCAAATAATAATAATAATAATAATAATAATAATAATAATAATAATATAATATTATAATAATAATAACAATAATAAATAGCATAATAATAATAATAATAATAATCATATAATAATAAATAATTATAATAATATTAATAATAAATATAAATATTAAAAATAATAATATTATAATAATAATAATTTTACTTGTAATAATAAAATGATAATTAAAAGATATTTATTACTACTATAATATATACGATGACAAATGATAATAAATATTATCAATTAATGATAGGCTAATCTAATAATAATGATAATAATAAAATATAATATAATAATAATATAATAAATAATAATATAATTAATAATAATGAATAATAATAATATAATAATATTTAAAATAATAATAATAACGATAATAATAATAATAATAATAATAATAATAATAATAATAATAATAATAATAATAATAATAATAATAATAATAATAATAATAATAATAATAATAATAATAATAATAATAATAATAATAATAGGATAATATATCGTATGTTACTCCAGAAACTTTTCTGCGGGAAAAACGGTATAAAATAAGAAGGGCAGGGAATAAAATTTGAAAATAAACACACTATTTCTAGAATTTCACCATATTTAAATATTAAAAATTCTAATATTAATAATAATACCTTTAATTATGTACACATTTAAAATTTTTAATAATAATAAGGTAATTAATAAAAATAAAAATAATAATAATAATCATATAGTTTGCAGCGAACAGTGTTCATTAAAATGTATTTTTGAGGTTTACCTCAGTGCTGTGGTTTAGCTTTTTCGATTCTACTAAAATATATCCTTGCCCGTACTTCACAGATGTATTTTTCAAGTTCAAGATGTGATAATGAAGATACTACTACTACTACTACTACTACTACTACTACTACTACTACTACTACTACTACTAAATAATAATAATATCAGTATAACTTCAAAATATTACTTAAGCTAACAACAATCGAAAAACTTCATAATCTAAATAGATAAATAAATAATAATAATATATAATAGTAAAATAAATAAAATAATAATAAATAATAATATAAAATAAAAATAATAGTAATGGTTAATATTTATAGTAGAGTGAATTAAAAAATATTAAATATTAATATGAGAATAATTCATATCTGGAGTCATATTTAGAATATACTATTAGAATCAATCATTTTGAATTTAATTTAATAAATAAAAATAATAATATAATATAATAATAATAATAATAGTTGCATTATTCATAGACATATATATAGAATCTACATTTAATTTAATTAAGAATTCATTTTAGAATTATCATTTTTGAAATATTAATAATAATAATAATAATATAAATATAATAATAATATAGTAATAATAATAGTAGTATATAATAATATATTAAATATAATAATAATAACATAAAAATATTAATAATAATAATAACATAATAATAATAATAATAATAATAATAATAATAATAATAATAATAATAATAATAATAATAATAATAATAATAATAATAATAATAATAATAATAATAATAATAAAATTAATATATCTGTATACTTTTATGATAATAATAATAATAATAATATTAATGTTAATCCATAATAATAATAATAATAATA
Organism: Trachelipus rathkii; assembly: GCA_015478945.1. Classification (NCBI taxonomy): domain Eukaryota; kingdom Metazoa; phylum Arthropoda; class Malacostraca; order Isopoda; family Trachelipodidae; genus Trachelipus; species Trachelipus rathkii. Next base: position 6,868 of record JABUQX010061789.1, read on the forward strand.
ATAATAATAATAATAAATAATAATAATTAATAATAATATTAATAATAATAATCATAATAATAATAATATAATAATAATAATATATAATAATTATAATAATAATATAAAATTCTTGTGAGACAAATATAATAATTAGCTTATTTGTGGCGTATGAAACATTTCTCATTTTGAAGCAGGAAACCTTACTCTGAACAAAACTACTCAAGATTTTCTGCCTTTGAGGTTAACGTATTTCTGTTATGTGTTTGTTGTTTGAAGATCTGTAAATAAAATAATAAAAAATAAGAAGAAAAAATTTTTTTTTTATCTTGTTAAAAGATTCATTTGGTCTTCATTCTCAAGTTTTCACAAATGACAATAAATTGTAAAATGAATATATGAACACCTTAGATTTAATTATTAATAAGCTTTTAGGCAAACAAATGTTTTTTTTGGAATGGGGAGGGTTCGAATCAAGCTGACTATATTTTTTTTTTTTTTTTTTTTTTTTTTTTTTTTTTTTTACAAGAAAAAATCAAATAAGAAAAAAAGTATCAATTTATGTCATATCTGATCAACCCTTTTACTAATTACATTTCAGAGATAAAATTATGAATAGCATGTCAACTAATAACTAAAATTCCAGATAAAGAT
>JABUQX010061789.1:15000-17500 GCA_015478945.1 Trachelipus rathkii
AATAATGATCAATTTCTCTATAATGGCCACCATTCGACGTATATATATAGCAATATATATATATATATATATATATATATACTTTCTTATATATATATATATATATATATATAACTGCTCATATATATATATATATATATATATATATATATATAACAATAACTATATATATATATGCTATATATATATATATATATATATATATGCTAATATATAACATATAACTAATAACCTTATACTATACTGCTATATGCTACTATATATATATATATATATATGGTCCAAGGGGGCGTTCAGGCATGTAACTAGAAAACTAAAACAGCTACACGAAAATAAAAATCATTTTTATTAATCAGGAGACATTTTTACCGCGGAAATTAAAAAAATAAAAAAATAACGCTTTTTAAAAATTAAAATTTTTAAAAATATTGAAAATATTAGTTTTGACCATTCAGAAGATGCCGCTCACTACGACTGAGGACGGAAAGGTGCCAAATGTTGAATTTTTAAAACGGACGAATACCCACGGTTAAACAAGAACGATGGATAGAGAGTCGGACACTCTCGACTTTACCGAAGGGGACGACGGAGGGGGACTTCGTCCCCCTCTATCCCTCCGTCGGCTCGAACCCAAAAGGATAAAAAGAAAAATAATATTTTCTCCAAAAAACGGTATTTGGCAACTTTTGTGCTCTCGAGACTACAGCAGTTTCAAGGTCAATCAGAGCTTGCACTATTTCAAGTCTAAGATATTACTAAATTTTAAGAAGTTATTAATAAATATTAAAATAAAAAAAAATTTTAAGTTTCCTCGATGAAATTACTTCCCTGAAATAAAAAAATGTTATTTATTTTCCTGTAGATGTTATAGTTTTCTGGTTATCACCCTGAAGGCTTCTTTCGGGATAGCAGCTTCTGCTGTATACCATAATATATATATATATAATAATATATATATTTATGTATTTTTATATATATATCTATATTTTTATAGATTTATATATATGGTGTCGCTATAATATATATATATATATTAGTGATGGGACGATTAATCGGAATCGGCATCGGAATCGGAGGAATCGGCTGTTTTTCAGGAATCGGAATCGGAATCGGAATCGGAATCGACAAAATTGTACCAATTCTTTGACCGATTCTTTGGTATACAATCTGAAATTTTTTATTTGATCTTTATGATATTTCAAAGACAATATTTCGAAGTCTACCATATTGAATTTTAATTTCAGTTCTTCCTTAATTCTATTTAGAGCCTAAGATATCATGTTAAGATTTCCAGACTGTCACGGTGAGGTAGTCATTTGGCAATGTTTCGTTAGTCATGTTATGTAATATGTTTTGATAATTATATATATACCCGTGAACTCGTAAGTGAGCAGTGTTATATTTCTCTTGTAGGCTTGTAATAATTGGAGCTATTGAATACACATTATGTAATTAATATATTATGAAATTAATATTTTGTTTTACAAGTATATTATTAAACAATTTGCACACTGTTTTGAAAGTCCAGATTTTAGGCGGATAGGCTATTAACGTTATCGAAAGTTGTTCGTTCTCTCAAAATATCACCCTGGCATACACACACACAGTGCTGTCTTATCCAATTTCACTTTAGGCACACTTCCTAGGGCCTACGAAATTAAAAATTCAGAAATTAAAGCTAAAGGAATTAAAATAGAACTTTAAATTTTTGTTTAGTCAGTTTTTTATGCAGACTTTTGTACTTTTTGAATGAAAACCTTTAATAATTTCCCGAACTGGAATCTGTTTTAAACTTTTAATATTTCATTTTTGTATGTAAACTTGTAATATATATATATATATATATATATATATATATATATATATATATATATATATATATATATATATATATATATATATATATTTATAGCCCTGTCTTAGCCCTTAACTATGTATATATATAGCATTCATATATATATATATATATATATATTCATAAATTTACTTTTTCAGATTTTTATTACTTTAAAGAATATACTAAAATATTAAAAATTTAAATTAATAACAATTAAAAATTAACATTGTTATTACTATAATAAATAATCATGGCAAGCAGTTACCCATCAGCCAGCAAAGAAGGATCTATTCCTTGTAAATCAAAAAGTTTAGCATGGAAATTATTCGACATAGCTAAGGATGATCAATCAAAAACTATTTTCAAATTATGCAAAATCCAAATATCAAGAGGAACCAATAGAGGTGACTTTACAACAACAAATATGCTTAAACATTTAAATACTAAACATCCAAAAGAATTAAAGGAGGAAGAAGAAAAGGAAAGACAAGAACAGAAAAGGAAAAGATCTCTTACAGTAAATATTTCAGAAACTAAAAGGAGTAAAACTGAGTTGCAATGTTCTAAGCAACCAACTTTGATTGACACTCTTAACAAAACCAAAATATGGCATATAAATGATTCTAAATCCAAGAAGATTCACAGACTTATTGGAGAAATGAT
>JABUQX010061789.1:22500-27253 GCA_015478945.1 Trachelipus rathkii
TCAGCATAAGGCAGAATTTGTTGAACTTGTTCATAAAATATAATACACCTCTCCATAGTTCTGCGGCTGTAGAGCGAATATTTAGTATTGGTGGGGATATAGGGCAAAGAGGTAAGCCTTAACTGCTTTTAATTTTGAGCACCTAATCTTTTTGAAAGGTAATATGGATCTTTTGTCCTTTGAAGACGACATTAAGGAGGAAGTGGAAAATGTTGAGATTTTGTAAATATTCATTCAATTTTTCATATAATATTATAAATAATTTTTTTAGGATATATACTATTTAGTATTTAATATTAAAACTTTTTTGAAGTCGCACATTATTAGCGGGAGACGTGCGGACTTGCGATAGCGGAGGTTTGATGGTCTGAATAAGTGCGGAGGAGCGCTGACTACGTTTTCTCGAGGTGCGGAGGTGCGATAGCGCACTACCCCTAAATGAGCGGGGTGCCCACCTCTGATTATATATATATATATATATATATATATATATATATAATATATATTTATATATATATATATATATATGTATATATATATATATATATATATATATATATATCTTTTTTCTGTATAAAGATAATGTCTATATAAAATATATACATATGTTTATATATATATATATATATCATATATATATATATATCATATATATATATATACATATATATATATATATATATATATATATATATATATATATATATATAACTACTCATAATATATACTTTATATCTTCATATATATATATATATATACTCTTTCTTCTTTCATATATATATATATATATATAAGAAGTTACAATAAATACATGACACCAAGAACATTGACATCAGGAACTCTGCCCACTTTACCCCAACCGTGGTAGTGGGGAAAAGTAAAAAAAAAAATAATAACATAAGCCTATAAAATAAATAATAGGAAAGAAGCATCTGGTAGTACGATCTAATTTTCCATGCTATAAACATCAAAATTAGACTTCACAACTTTTCTCAGGTCCATTTCCGATTTTTTTTCTTTTTAAGTTTTTCCTTCTTTTACAGCACATTCATTTCAAACATTTTACAAAAGTTTCACGAAAATCGGCTGGTGTCGTCGGTATGATCGATCTTATTAAAGGCATCCCTCCACAGACAAACGTTATATTTTTATGAAATTTGGGGACCTCATAACTTTTTTCATGAACATTTCTCTTTTCCACCTTTAACAGTTCATTACGAATAATTCATTAAGTTTAATGAAAATCTGGACTGCGGTTAATTTTAATAATAATAATAATAATAATAATAATAATAATAATAATAATAATAATAATAATAATAATAATAATAATAATAATAATAATAATAAAATAACTATATATATATAAATATATATATATATATAACATATATATATAATAATATAATATATATATATATATATATATATATATATATATATATACTAATATAACTATAACTATATATACTGCTATATATATATATATATGTAACTGTTGGTGCGTATACAGACCTACATCACTAATAATATTTAATATCGGAAACGCAGAGAAATTTATAAAAATAGTTATGTAAATTAAAAATTCACTTTACTTCAAAACGGGAAATCCGACCTTTTGATAATAGTAATAATAATGATATTGGTGGTAATAATAATAATAATAATAATAATAATAATAATAATAATAATAATAATAATAATAATAATAATAATAATAATAATAATAATGCCGCCGACGCCGTCAACGAAGAAGAATTTTCGAAAAAACTCGAAGAGGATCGATACGTCGAAGCGGTGACGGAAGAAAGGATGACGCGAGGGGGTGGTAACTTGTTCCGAAACCTTCAGCAAATTGATGAAATTTATTATATATATATATATATATATAACCAGCAACATAATATATATATATATATATATATATATCGCCTATGTGCTATAATACCATATATATATATATATATATATGTATAGCCATTATATACTAATATATATATATATTTATATATACATATATATATATATATATATATATATATATATATATATATATATATATATACTCGTAGATGTGAGCCAGATGTTGTATTAGCCGGATGGCGGATACCAGCGGATATCCGGCTGGAAGATAAAACCAGGATGGATATCCGGCCGGATATCGGAAAGTGTAGAAAGCTTTGTGTTATATATATATATATATATATATATATATCTACATATATATATATATATATATATATATATATATATCAGGAAGTATCTCACAGGTTATATTTGTGCGATTGTATCACCATTACCTGATGTTTTAAAGTATGAAAATGTGTAAGAATATAAGTTCGATTATTTAATTCATTAAGGAGGATGGGATATGTTACGTTGGTGTCTGCGCATACGCAATACGAAAACCGCGCACAAACAGGCGAGTGAAGATAGGATGATATATTTTTCATGGCTTCTGTAAATGCACATAAAAAATGAGGTGGGCTCTTCTTCTCGACATTTTTTGATGATTTGCTCGTTTCCACGCAATGTACACCCATAGTAGTCAATGTTACCAACAATAGTTTTAAACGTGAATGTTAAAAGATTGAAGAAAAAACAATGGTATTCAAGACAGCTCATAATATCGATACATGTAATGTAATAACGTTGTTAATAGTATCATAACAAATTTAAACCTATGAATCTTATCCACAGCATGCAAGAAGGGAGAAGAACGTCAGGTCGTTTCAACTTGTACATGCAGTATTTACAAATGTCGTTCGAAGGCTTCCATCCACGCGAATACATGACTCAGCCCTCTGCCGCCAGGTTTCATTGCATGCCAATAACAGTGATGCCGGGTTGATTCCCCTACATGCGTTGATTATTCGACGGCGAAGATCATCGGGCGAGGTTACTGGGTCATTAAACCCAGCGTACACGGTATGTTTGAGATACCCCCACAGAAAGTAGTCCAGTGGTGTTAAGTCGGGTGAACGCGCAGGCCATGGAAATGGACCAGATCTTTCGATCCATTTTCCCGGAAAGGTTCTGTCGAGGTAGGTCGTCACTATAGCTGCATTATGTGCTGGGCACCCATCATGTTGGTAATATATTCTTCGTTGTGTTCTTAAAGGTATATCACTCAGGTCAACAAGGACAGTCTGCAGGAAATGGAGGTAACGCTGTCCTGTCAAATTTCCCTCGAAGAAGTAAGGCCCGATAATCCTACTATTGAGTATACCACACCAAACCTTGACTAAGTATATGAAGGACCTGAGGTGATGGCTAGTGAATGTTATATGGGGGTTTGTTTCCACCCAATGTCTGAAGTTCCATCTGTTATACATACCGTTATTAGTAAAGCGAGATTCATCGCTCAAGATATTTTCCAAAGCAAGTCCGGTACATCCATTAGAAAGCAATCAATGACAGCCGGAATCCTAGCCGCCCTTTTTGGTCTCCATGATGCAAACCATGCACAATGTATGGCCTATATGGAATTACATGTTGTATGCAACACGAATCCGTCGAATGGTTTCCTTCGATATTCCCAAGACCGAACTAGCCTGCCGTAATGAGGACGTTGGATTTTCATGGGTGTATAGCAGAACGTCCAGTTCGACGTCGAATGTACGGACACGACCCTCCCGTATGTGATGAGGGGGTTGAACTATCGACCCTGTACCTTGAAACCGTCTGTAAACTCTATGGAATGCCATGTGGCTCGGCGGTCGTCAATGTGGATAACGTTGTTCATATTCTGCAGCAGCTCTGCGAGCATTCCTGTTTTGCGTAATGTACACCTCCAACATGTCACGCTTTTCGTCCTGCGTATACTGGTCACGTGGCATGTTCCAAATGTATGGCTCTGACTAAACAAACCACTACTACACTTTATTACACATAATTTGTAGGTTATGACATAACCTCCATATAATACCTGTTGTTGGTTGCACACATTCACATGGCCGTATTTATTAGGCTACATATCAATGTAAAAGGGTATGCATTAGGTATTTTAATTTAATTCTTTTGTTAGCTGTATCGTAAATACTATTGGATATACCTATTGTATTTAACCTAATTATTTCATATTGATACGTTTCGGCTTTTGTAGGCACATGATGTCTACATTGAGATTTTGTCTAGTTGTTTATGGGTACATTGCGTGGAAACGAACAACTGTATCAAATAATGTCGAGAGGAAGAGCCCACCTCATTTTTATGTGCATTTCACAGAAGCCAAAAAATATATCATCCCATTCGACATTCGCATGTTTGTGAACGCGGTTTTCGTATTGCGCGGGCGCAGACACCAACGTAACATATCCCATCCTCCTTAATGAATTAAATAATCAAACTTATATTCTTACACATTTTCATATTTAAAGCATCCGTACACGGGTGATACATCGCTGTAACATAACTCGTGAGAGACCCTGTATATATATATATATATATATATATATATATATATATATATATATATATATAATATATATATATATATATATATATATATATATAATATATAACTATTAACAGCATAATATATATATATGACTTCAACTAACAACATATATGTATAATATATATATATATAACAACCCCATGTATATATATATATATATATATATATATATAATAACCTTTATGCTGCTATAACATATAATAACGCCATAGCATATGTTTATATATATATATATAACACTAACATCAGTATATATATATATGTATATATATAATATATGTAATAATATATATA
>JABUQX010061790.1:0-5000 GCA_015478945.1 Trachelipus rathkii
ATTGAGAGAAGTTCGTTCGAGAAAGAGAGAGGTATCCGTATTTGACTCTTCATAGTCACACATATTCATCCTGCAGATCGCAGAATTACGCAGATGAGGCACAGCACGCGGGCTTTAAAGTGAGGGAGATTATATTTGAGTATGTGTCGGACTCACAGAGTATGGTAAGTTGATTAGTTGATACTTCCCAGAAGCAGAGGTGGCAGGAAAGAAGGAGGCCGCCGCAGCGAACCAAGTTGCGAATTGTACCATCAAATCACGCACAAAACTTTCCATGTGCCGACCACAGACGTAACCCTTGTGTACGAGACGTCTAAACGAAGGTTGGCACGCGAGTGGAAAGTTCCTCGATCAACCTGCCTCTACGGACTTAGAAAAGAGATAAAGCAAACCAACATCCGCGCCGCAAAAGCATAGGAGGGTCAATGAACTACGAAAGTAACAGGACAGTTTATAAGTTCTTTTAGCCTTTTTGAATTCGACGCCCTATCCAAAAGCCGGGTGAAACCTGAGGCCGTTGCCCCAGATATGAGAAGCAGTACTGCCAGATGCAAGGTGCGGGATGAGACCGTGTCTTGTATAACTGGGGAGCAACTGTGGAAGAGGGAAAAAAAGTCCACAGTGGCTAAAACAGAGCTGTCTCAGGTTTCTTTTGATGGCTCGTTGCGTCCTGGAGCTAGAGGGCTATGTTTGTGATGTGAGGTTTCCAAGACCATTTTTTGTTTATGTTAAGACAAGGATGTTTATATGTTCAACAGGAGAGACGAGAGAACCGTCGAAAGAAATAGGAAAGTTAGAAGTGTTTTAGAGAGGGATATTTGTAGAAGTTTGGTTTTTAAAGAATAAAATTTCACGAAGGTTGCGAGCGACCCCACCCGCAATTTATCTCAGATCAAAAGCGGAATGGAATCGGAAAGAATTAAGACGAGAGGCAATTTTAGGAAAGTAAAAGAAGGAGCAGAATTGAAATGAGTTAAAGAATGAAGGGTCGAGTCATCGGCATAAATGAGTGGATAGAAGTTAGATGTGCAGAACCGAGAAGAATCATTAATGAAAAGCAAGATAAAGTAGGAGATAAGACAGAATCCCGAGGAACAACACCACTATGAACAGAAAAAGAAGAAGAAGTCGCCCCATCAACAACAGCCGATTTGAGCGATTTGAAAGAAAGCTAGACATTAAGTAAGCAAAGAGAAGGAGGAAATCCAAAGGAGGGGAGCTTGGAGAGCAGTGACGCGTGCCATACCGCGGTCAAAATGCTTTTGATATGTCAAGCGCCACCACAACGCAAGTCTCCCCGTAATTCCTAAGGGTGAAAAACCATAAATCTGTTTGATAGGAAAGTATATCACCAGTAGACCTCGATAACCGAAAGCCGAACTAGCGATCGGATGGTCTTAGAAATGAGAGTTGAGAAGGATTTCAAAGATCTTAGATAGAATACAGGTTAGAGCTATAGGGCGATAGTTAGAAGGATCAGAGCGGCTTCCTTTTTTCGGAAATAGGTTGGACATATGCGCGCTTCCAACACTGAGGGAAAGTGCTAGTATTGAGGCATATAGAATATAGTTGAACGAGAGGAGGGGCCAGCAAAGGAGGCACACTCTCTCAAAAGTCGGGGAGGAATGCCATCCGGGCCACCCGCTATTCTAACGTTCATAGATTTCAGGAGCCCATGCACCCGATCAAATGTAATCTCAGGCAAAGGCATAGGACACCTGAGAAGAGAAGGAGGAAGAGGAATGCCAGAATCGTCCAGTGTTGAGTTAGAGGAAAATAGGAGGCCGAAGAGATTGGCATTTTCAGTTGGAGAGTTAGCAACAGAACCATCAGATCGAATAAGAGGAGAAAGGTAGATTTACAGAAGTTGTTGGAGATGTTTTTGGCAAGAGGCCAGAAAGATTTGTCAGTAGGAGAACCAAGGAGGTTAGCGCACTTTCGTTTGATGAAAGTCTGCTTTGCTCGTCGAAGAGTATCCCTGCAACGATTTCTAGCTGAATGAAAATTAGCGAAAGTGATAGGAGAACGAGAATTTTTCCACGCCCGATAGATGGGAATGTATATATATTGTCTGTAGATTATTACGAAAGTTTCTTTCTGTTATCCGAAGTCGGTGCCAGTTAAGGACTTTAAATCATTGAAGTTCTGTGTGACTCTTGATGCAAGAGTTTCTTTTGTTGGTCGAATATTTCATGTCATTTGCTAAAATCTCTTCTTTATTTTCGAAATCATAAATTAGATGCTTCAATTCTCTATAAAATTTCACTGCAGGTAAATCCCCTGCTTGATTTTTCTTTTCGGGAAGGCAAGGATATTTGTGATTACCTCCAACTCCTCCATAGTGACCTCCTGCCCCTTTTCATACTCCCCTCCTTCAACTATCTCTTTTCCCCCCTCCTCCCCCTGTTTATTCATATTTAACAGTTATCTGAAGTATTCCGTCCATCTCCTGTTTATGTCTGTCGATCTCTCCAAAACTTCTCCTTGCTTATCCTTGATATTGCACACTTTTCTCTTTGATCCTCTATAGGTTTTTGCTAGTCTAAAAATCTTCTTCCTTTCTGCTTTCACATCTTCCATCATTTTTGTAGCCTCTCTCTTTTCTGCCTCTTCTTTTACTCTTCTATTCATTCTCTCTGTTTCATTTATTGTCTCCAGATACTGAGTCCCTGTCTGTGCAGTTCTATTTCTCAACCACTTCTCATCAATACTGTTTTCCTCTTTATTGACTCCTTCACTTCTTCAGTCCACCACCTGCTGTATCTTTTCCTCGTTCCTCCTACCCATCTTTTACCCAAGGTCTCCTCTGATACCCTTCTTACCGTTTCTTGTATCTTCCACATCTCTCCTAGCTTAGCTGGAGAAGGCTCTCTTCTGGGTTTGCGATAGGGCAGGGGAACTTTTATATATGATTTGTCCAACCCTTAGGTGAAAGTTATCAATTTAAAATATCGACCTATATCTTAACAAATGTACAATACGTCAACATAGTATAAATATAATTAAAATTATAGTACTTCAATAAGATGTGAAATTTTTTAACCGTTTTGTGTGAGTGTACTATTTCGCTTCAAAATTTGCCCCCCAAAAATAAAATAAATATCCATAATACTTCGTGAATAACAAATATTTTTAATGTTTATCGTTGTAAATTTTTTTTTATGAAAAATGCCTAATATTTTTTTATAAAATTATTTAATTACTTTATATGTGAAAACGCCATCATGAGAATGCTGTCATTTAAGAAGATAAGATACTTGTTTGTTATTACCCAATCACAAGGTTGCTTAGGAAACTAAAGGAATGGCTTTATTTCGATAACAGCCGTTGAAATTTTGAATTTTGATGAGCCTTTCCGCAATTATAATTTATATCAGACCTATTGAAAGTAATTTTTATCAAATTTGTCGTTATATTTAAAACAGAGCGTTTTGCTTATTTAGGAACCTTTAATAAGCAGATAAACAAGTTTCATTTGTATACCTCATTTTTTTCCTTTCATGAATAGAATTTGTGAGAAATGGGTAACTACCACACACACACACACACACTACACACACACACACAACACACACAACACAACACACACAAATATATATATATATATATATATAATATAGTTATATATATAATATATAATAATATTATATAATATATATATATATATATATATATATATATATATATATATATATATATAAATATATATCATATATATATTTAATATATATATATATATATATATATATATATATATTATATATATATTATATATATATATATATATATATATATATATATATATATATATATATATATATATATATATATATATATATATAAGTATATATATATATATATAAGATATATATATTTATTATATATATATATATATAATATATATATATATATATATATAATATATATATATATATATACATATATATATATATATATATATATATATATATATATATATATATATATAGCTGTGAAGAGGGAAAACTTGCAAGAAGTCACAGAGCAAGATCCTCGTCAAACCAAGACTGGGATCTTCAAGATCCTCTCTCCACCCTATTAACAAGAAAATGTGGCGTTACCGCGACAGCGCTTATGCGCCGCCGATGCTTTCGGAAAAATCCGAGATCATTCCCAGGATTCTCCACCACTCAACTACTTTATTTCTCTTTCTACTCATTATGAGGCATACTTTCCCGATTTATTCCTCAGTCTTACTCCTAAATGCTGGTGATATAGAAACAAACCCTGGACCTGGAATCTACAAATGTCCAATATGCAACAAAATAGTAAGAAAAACTCCATAAACTGCAATATATGAAAATAATGGATTCACAAACACTGTTCTCCCTTCACCACGCTACTCCCATTAAAACACAATTGGATCTGTAAGGTCTGCGCTCCACTCACAACAACACCCACAACACATGCATCAAACATCACACAAACAAACCCACAACATAAACATATTACAGTTCAACGTAAAGGGACTACACAATAAAACCAAAGGAATAGAAGTTTTCATAAAGCAGCCCAACAATCACATAGTCATGGTACAAGAAGCCGACCTACCCGATAACTATTCAGAACCAAAATTCTATGGCTATGGCGCCATCTTCACACTCCAAACTCCCAAAAATTACACTCTACTAACCCTTATACACAACTCACTATCAAACATAAACACCACCTCACAAACTACAACGGCATTAAACGACAACGCCACCAAAATACAATCCTTCTCAACAATGATAAATAAAAACCACACAATCTAATAAATCTTAATTCCCCACCAAACTTCAACATACTGCCCCAGAAATTACCAGCCAAACTTCACCGAAATCTCCCACCTTCCAAACCTCATAATGGGAGGCGACTTCAACGCCCACCACCCTACATGGTACAACACCCAAGAAGCAAATCAGAGAGGAGCACACATCATAGCCAAACTCGAAACAAGCATCCTAAAAGCAGCACAACAG
>JABUQX010061790.1:10000-21813 GCA_015478945.1 Trachelipus rathkii
GATTGCCACTCTAACTGAGCGCAGTATGGTAAACCACAAATAGGAATACATATGATAGAAATAAACTATATATACTCAATAAGCAACACTAAAACATAGGCACACTCTCAGTAAATTTATAAACAGGTGTTATCACTTACTAAACACCTCATACTAAACACTTAAACATATAGATCTAGTGAAACATTAAGTTTAACTTACCTTAAAAATTAAACACAACCTATAGAAGTGATATATTATCTCAATTTATTTAGACTGCATAAATACTATACAGACATCCTATACTATATATATACTAAACACCCACTGTACACATTACTCATAGACACGTATTCTATTACTATATACCCACTGCACTAGCATCTAGACTAAACAACCTCCATACTTCCCCAGCTCTTATTAATATACAAGTATACAAATCCATAGTAGTAACCATTATAATCACCGTAATGATTATTAAATCTTTAATCTACCTTATTAATGCCACTTACAAACCAAAACAAGATACCTCTTATTTCCGGCTCTTTTGAGACGGAGAGGGTAATGTAGGTTATATGATACAGAAGATCATAACTAGATTTACAACACAATATATTCCTACATAATGTATTGCCCACCCTCCCAGGCAATCAGCTACCTCCACCCCGACATGCATTTAAAACTTGCGGCTTGTCAAATAACCACCTATGCCAGATATACTTTAGCCCGAAATTAAGACTTCTTGCCTCACTTCACGCTCACTCCATCAAACAGCATCGCTCTTTATGTTTTCATCTATCCATGACCACATATACTTGAGGGTACTCTATTAACATTCCATTCTCTCCATATGCTCCTATCCTCAAATCTCACTCGTCATCAAATAAGCGCACATAACCCACTCTCAGTGGCGTGCCTAAGAACCTTCGTGCGTATTAGACATTGCTCTCCACTTAATCTGTGCCCTCGCTAACGCATCATCGCAGAACAAACTCCTGTTATAAGCTATTCACCAACTTAGGACGTCTTGCCATATCCAATGGACGCCGGTTGCCTCTGGAATAGAGCGCTGCATCACGGGATACTACGCTTCTATACTAGATTGAGGCTCATCTTCTGGCTCAAACACATAAGCAGAGGCGTCGGTCTAACCCCTTCACGCATCTCGAGCGTTCCGAGCTATACCTACAGACCACTCTAATAAACTCGACCACACATCGACATACCTACACATACACTCTATAAACTCGCACATGTATAAAACGCAAATTTTTTCAAATCATATACATATATATATATAACTTTTCATATGTATAATTCCACACTATCCTTATCTATATATTATCTTTCAGAGCTATAATCAATAGTCATCTCTATTATCTTATTCTCACTCACTATTATTATTAGTTGATATATATCTATTACTCCTTCATTACGCTACTGACTACTTTACCTATATTACAATGTCAATTACCCTAATATCTATAATAATACTTTTACTTCTTATTCAAATACCGGTATATTAACCCACTAACTATGGTCCTACCTTACCCCGTACCTCTCTATATCTCTATCTCCTAATACACTATCCTATTAAGCTCTTACCTATGTAGGTTTATTTTACAAGCCTTTGGGTATACTATAAATACATCATATTCAAATAATACCCACATCATAATGACTATCAGTACCTTTCTGCGATTCTCTGCCATACTATAGAAGGAGTATACGTCGCATAACAGTAATCAGTGTTCACTCATGTCCTTCTATCATTTACATTTTATATATATATATCATTTACTATATTTAACTCTACCCACACTTACTCTACTCCCTACACGTCATTCTCCTTATCACTATCAAACACTCTTCATATATAACTCACAATTATGTAATAAAATGACCATACGGTGGATAAATTATATACTCAACGCTCACAATGTATTACAATATACTACTTACTACTAAACCCCTAAATCAATATAAATACTCTTAACCCTTACCTAACACTTTACTCAACATAACCATTCTCTACTATCATATATATATTCCTATAATAAAATGACGCTAATTATACTTAGCATCTAATAATTTGCCTCACCACTTAGCTTTAATGTTTTCTATTCCCGAGGAATCCCTCAATTGCAATTTTCAGAGAGTTCCATGCCTCTAATTCATATGCTATCTCTAAGATCATTAAAAAAAAACACTCACCCATATCAACTATATTCTACATTTCCTACTCTAATAACTTATTTCTCACAAGCTATACTTTATTAGTATACAGCTATGGTATCCACTACATGTCTCTTCACCTACTACTATAAATCCTCTTGTTCTTCGGAGAAGATTAAGAATTACACTCTGCCGAGGAGTTTAAGAGAGCGTACTGAGAGCAGGTGCGCGTGCAAAGAGGAGAGGGTAGATCTCTACACCTATATTGTTTTCGCGCACGATCGCACGTCACACGCGGCACGCGGCTATCGAGGACGAGAGAATAAATAATTCCCATATAACCATAGAGGGATTCTCTAACTTGATTTCCATCTTGATTACATAGAATTCCCGATATGCGCCCATTATATCTTCGGCGACCAACAGACAACTCAGTCCTCCACTCCTAATGGGAGTATGAGCAAAGTATTCAACCTAAAATTCTTCAGCAATCGATATATTACTTCAAATGAAGAGCGTTAGTAATCTCAGCATTACGAATCTGCCACGGCGATAGTCTGCGCTTTCCTGTTTCAAGGACTCACGACGAACGAACAACTGTGGAGCGCTTACAGATTTTTTCACCAGTGGATATATTTTGACACAGGGTGGTCGTCGGACATGAAAATGGCTGGTTACAGTGTCTCGGGCTATTTATAGTCTCTTCTGCGAGATCCCCCTCAAGGTTCATTTCTCAGCTGTGCCGGCACAGGCTGTCATCTGGCTTCTTTAGACTCAGATCTTACCTGCCCCTGCTCATATATACTATCAACCCACTCGAAGTTCATAATTAAAATTACTACACTTAAATATATCCCTCACAACTTGCTTCTACACCCTTTCTCATCTTATTCCTATCCACTCCACCTTGACATTTAAATATTCCTCATCAACTCACCAAATACTCCTATGCCTTCTTCTTCATTTATATTTCTCACTATTCATTACTTTCTCAAGTAACATTCTTACTATATATCCGATTCAAAATTTTCGCGGTCACTTTTCTACACCATCATCTTTTGCTTCTTCTTCATTCGTCCTCATTGCCACCGGCCACTCTTTGCTTCGCACTCTAACCTTTAATATTTAACTTCCTTTCCAGCTTTCCTCTCTTATCTACTTTACTCAACCTATTATTCACTCATATAAGACCATTCATTGTTATCGACTTTTCACTCACTCCTATCTTACATCACTCCTTCATTCCCATCATATAGTCATCCAATTTACTACATCCTATCTTCTGTTTACATAATAACTGCACACTACTTTATTTCACATTATATGACTACACATTAACGCTTCTAGCTTCTTACACATATATAACTGCTATCTTTTAATTCTTCCTCACCACTTCACACCTCCACCTCTCTCAGCATTGCGTGTCCGTCCTCTCAAGTTCGCAGCGTTGTTTCTCGCCTCTATACTACCCTATATACCCTCTCCGCTAAACTCTCTCTTGCATTGTACTCGCACGAATTACTTCCTCCCAATTTTCCACTTAGTGCACTTCTACCAGATTGATGCTTCACTCGATCTTTCTGCACTCCTAATCCTAAACATGGCACCTCTCCTCCCATCGACACGTATATCCGCTAGCAACCAACGCAAACTAGTGATACGAATAAGCCGCGCCTCCCGCGCCCCTTAAATACCTTTACTCTAGCAATGCTGCCTCTAATCTTCCATTTACACACACGACTCATATAGGACTCCTAGTAGCGAAAGGACCTACACCGGCATGCATCCCTCTCTACCGGTTAACTTGACACTCTATGCTCCATGTGCTATTCCATAATAATGATGTCATGCGTTTATTTGGAGAGACTCTTACAGGTACTCCACTTAAATCGACTCCGATCCTCTCGTTCGGCCATCACCATTCCTAAGCAAGACACTTTCTCGGCTCTCCGATCACAGTGTGCCACTACACTCCTAGGTCAGTTTTTCAACAAATGGGTTCCGTTATTCTTTTAGACTCAAGGTATCTTCAGAAGATATCTCTCAGTTCCGCTTTCAACCATTAAACGACAACAATTTTTGTATACTCTTTCCGACATGGATCCTTCATCAGCATGTGAGGTTTGTGAACTGCCTGATCACAACTTTTATCCCTTGTTGATGAGTACTCAAACACTTGCACGCTGGCTATACTCACATCAACTCACTTGCCAGAATCTTTTCTCTCATTCCTCCTCCGTCGGTCGCTCGACAGATTCACAATGGTGACAATTATGGCACATACAGAAAACCCACATTTCCCCCAAATTTCACTTTCACACACATATCTTGGAACTCACCTGACTACACACACACGATTGCTAATAGTCGCAAACAATCATCTTTACTCTCTCTCCTTCTGAACTATATAGCTTTAGCTCCCCAAGAGCGTGCGATGCGTGCAACGGCTCGTATGTCTTGGACACCTAACTCTGGCGACGGGCGCCTCCCCGCAAACACTGCGGCTGGTGCAGGGTGCAATGCACTGGGTAAATTTTTTTACTACTGGAACATTTCCTCATTAGTTTCTTTTAGGCGCAAACGTGGTCTCTGGAGGTAACACTGCTGGAGTACCATCTCAAAGGTGAAGGGTTCAAACGCCCACTCTAGGAGCCCCCAATTTTGAATATACAAAATAATCTTGTTGGCGTTTATTGCACAGAATCATTTCTTCAGACCACTTGTATTATCATGTCCCCGGTATTTATTCACAAAGTCCACTACACTCTTCACCTTCTCTCTTCAACTTAGTTTCAGTTATAGCCCGCACCCATCCAATTTCTTTGTTCTTCAGATTGACCATCTGACGAATTGCCTCTCGTCTCTTCGCGAAGCTGGGTAGGTCCTACGTCGGACGCGTCTTCAGAGGTTGGATACCAAGACACGCACCATCCCAGCTCTTACTATCTACCTCTCCTTCGGCTGCCCATAGCTTTTTCCCTTTCCTACTCATTACATAGATACTCGCTCTCAGGTCATGGGCAGAGTCGCATTTGATGGGACTGACGTCCGGCGCTTATGGCCCGTTTTCAAACACCTGAAGCGCTCCACACCATGCGTTCGGTCTCAGAGGTACAGCTCGGCAGGTCACTTCGCTCAAGGCCGAGGGTTTCATTCCCGCACTTAGAGACCTCCACTTGCATATATATGCCACACCAATATATAATACCCGCTATAATCACCATTAATTTTAGTCTTATTTTTGTGCTTGCTGTCTTTATTGTTATTTATCTTAATAAAATCCTAAAAAATTTAATATTCTAATTTGAATATACATTATGTAATTTTTATACTATTAGATTAAAATTTTCTAAAATGGACTGCCTAAGAAATGTTACCCCAACAGATTGACTAAAAATTTAAATGTCTAGTGTAAAAAAATACGTATCGCTACTCAATTTTATTTATTAAAGAAACTGGTTATTAATTGATTTTAAAATTTTTAAAACCCCCACATAACTGAAGAAGACCCTGTATAAATATGTTGTTATAAGAAATAGGATGACGGACTATCGTCACGGAGAGTTTCCACGTAAGGACCAGGTTTATGTTCGATATTTGTTCATACAAACCTTAGTCAGATCTTTCGCGAACAGGCAATTTATTACACTTTATAATGTATAAAAAAAAAACACAATAAAACTTTAGGAAAGACCATAATAAACTTCCAAAATTTACAACACGGCACTTAAGCTCTAACCACCTTGGTCTCTGCTCTGGACGGAATATTCGCTCTCTTTAATCTCCTGAGCAGTTATTTAAGGTGAGTACTATGGAATTCACAATTATCTATATTCACATTCTGTATTATATGTAATTATAGAGTGTTTCTTTTATGTTCTCTATTTTGTTTTGTAAAGTGTTCATTATATTGTGCGTTCGCGTTCATTGAGGGGTCTTTAACACCCTCTCTAACTTGAAGGTATCTACATATCTAAGGGTACTGTGTCCGTGTTCTTTACGCTGATAATACTCCCTGCTCTCTCTTGTAAGGCTACGTTTCTCTAAGTAGAAATTTGTATACTAATATAACTAATAAAATAAATTTGAGGTAATTATTGCGACTCAGTATATATCGTGGCTCACATCGAGGTCAATAGGTAATCTGGAATTATATAGCACTAATCATAAACCATTTATAATTAAATATATACATCAGAACACTAAGGAAACGTCTCACACCAGTCTGGCTGACTCTAAGTAATATAAATAGGTTAGCGAATAGGAGATTCAATGTATGATTTAATATCTATAGCGGAATGAGGATGAGATGTGTTATTTTTCCATTCGTCGGATCATATCACATAACTTAATTTAGGTTAATTTAAGCGACATTGAAGTAGCTACGAACATCATTATCATAGGCTTCCTCATATATATATTCAATAGTCATCATAAACCAAACAGTAATAAAGGAGATCTCTAATATTCACGAAACTTTTAGAATATAATTGATGGAGGCATACTCACACTCAATATTTAAAAAATATTTTAAGCTGTACACGGAGCTAAGTAGATGTAACAACGTTCGCTATCGGTAACGTAGCTCTAATAATAATTATATCTATTATTATAAACTTATATTAATATTAATTTAATATATATATATATATAGTATATTATACTATTAATATATATTCATATATATATATATGTATTTATCATTAAGTATATATATATATAATTAATATATATATATATATATTATATTACTATTATTAATATATATATTAATTAATATATATATAATATAATAATTATATAATATAATAATATGATATATATTCGTATTAATAAGATTCGTCAATAGATCTCCATTGTGCAGTAGAAACCTTTATCTCTCTGTTGTTACTCTCGACTATCTTACTGAAACAAATACAACGGTTTCTAGAACATCACTGAATATTCCAGTAAGTGTTAAATTTTGCAGCTTATAGGTTTTGGGCTGCTTTAATGAGTGTGAAAGGGATATTAGTAGAATAATAACCTTAGCTAAGATATATAATTTAATATATATTTATTTTTCAGTATGAATATTATATATATTTTATTTATATAATATTTATCTTTATAATATAAATATCAATTAAGGTTATATAGAAATGCTTAATACATTGGTTATGAAGATTTAAGATTTGGGTCATTTTTAATATTGATATGATTTTAAATTTATTATACCTATATATATATACGGTACTTTATTTTCCTATTATCTACATTTTCTCTTTTAATTACAGGAGCAGAACATACAAAGGAATCATAGATTGGAATGTGGTATAATATTGAACCAAATATGATAAAGAGATTATTTACTTATGAAGGAATTAATCAACATTTTAAGGAAGCAACAGAAATTTTTAGAGAAACTAGTTTAATGATTCGAGAACCAGCTCTTACAGTAATAGATTACATTCAGAGATCTGATATGTCTTATCCTCCAAACAAATTTATTTTATGTATCCTTTTTGGTATGAAATTTGTTGTTTTGTTTTTTTTGCTGATTAATACAAATTTTTGTTTTAATTTTTTGTTAGGTAATTAGCTAGTATGTTCAAATTTGCCTCCTATATATTTTCCAATATATATTATGATTATATATATATATATATATATATATATCTATATATAATATATATATGATATAGTATTACACTGATAAGTGTGTTAATACATACTATTACTAAATTAATATTAGTTATATATATAATATATATATATATATTAGTTATAGTATATATTATTTATAGTATATACATTAGTATTTATGTATTATGGATAATATAGTACTAGCTAATAGTGTGTAGTATATAGTTATTAATAGTGAATTTACATGAGATGGTCTAGTGTATCAGGGTTAGCGATTATCTAGTTCGGTACTCTGTAGGTCGGGGTTTTAGGGTTAAGGTTAGGTTAAGGCGTAAAGTTAAGGTTTAGGGTTAGGTCTTTATAGGCTTTGTTTGGGATTGTTGAATTTTGTCCACATCCGAATTAACATTTTGTGTTTAAACAAGTCAAGCTAACTGTCGATTTTTCGGGGTTTTGAGGCTTGCGGCCTTCCGGCCTTAGTTCTACGGTGCCTTAGTGAGCCATTCAATTTTTCTTTGTTGGTCAACAAATGTCCGGTTACATCTCGCCTGAATATCAGCTTGTGGTGACTTGTAATCATACAGTACCTGTGATGTAGTTAGTGTATTTCGACACCTGGATCCCTACACCAGTTATTTTAATTTTTACTGTTTATTTGCAAAAAAAATGATTTTTTAGCGTTACAATTTTGTGTAAGCCTTTAATGCAATATTATTGCACTTATGGATCGCAATAAAAATTTATTCTAATTTATTTATTCGTTATTTTAATTGGTTAAGATTTTATTTTATTTACTTCGGTTTTCAAACCTTTGGAAAGGTTGTTTTCGAAGGTAACTAATGTTTTTCGATTATAACTTAATTCATAGATTGTTTTATATTTTTCTCAAAAGGAGTTATCTTCTAAAATATTTTCTCTTTTATAGGTCCTTGGGTTATTACCATATTGGTAATAAGTTAAACAGTTTTCCGTCATACCCCCCTATAAACAAATAATTTCCTTTCATATCTTTTTTTTGTGAAAAGGAAATATTAAAGGGATTAGTAATATGGTAATATAATCTTAGTAATCTGAATAAATCAAGTAAACTAACATTAATTAGAATTCCTTGAAATGAGGGGAAAAGTATGGCATCCTCAAAAAAAGTGAATCACTGTACCATATATATATATTAATATAGTATATACTATATTAATATATATTATAATATATATATATCATATATATTATATATACATATTATATTAATAATATATATTAATATAGAATATAGTATATTATATAATAATATATATATATATATTATTATATATATATCTGGTTATTTTCTACGCCCTAATTATTAAGTGAATCATTATAATAACTTAGTGGAAATTTAATGTAAATCGAATGATTAGGGAAAATATGGGCCAAGCTTTTTGATTAAAATTATCAGGAGTCTAGGGTTAAATATTTAGATACTATAGCGTATCACTTATACAGCTTATATTCATCGTAGTTACAGTGCTCCTACCTTCAGTTTGGTTTTCCTCACTATTACTATATATTACTCATTTTATCGCATTATATATCTTAAATGTCTTTAGTTTCTTATTATCAAATTTAGCTATATTATTACAATAATCTATTGGTACTTAAGTTGTATTAAGTAATTATATATACTATATAATTTATTATAGTTAGGTAGTAATCAAGACTTCTCTACTATCTTTATACTTTATAGTTGATATATCTGTACTAAATTACATAGTGAGATTAGATAGTCACTTATAGGGTTTCATGTTCTTTTATTTATTATTTATCTAACTGTTTAATAAAATTTACTTACTTTTACATTAATGATTCTTACTATAAATAATATTATCATTATTTGCTAACTGCAAAAGCTGCCGAAGTGAAGTGTATCCAGATTTTGTACTGCAAACCCTTTCATATTCATTCTTCAACTCATCATCACTTGGAAACTTGACGCTTCTTTACCTTCTTTAAAATACTATCTTTAAGAATTGTTACCAATCATCGTCTCAATGCATTGCCGATTCTTATTCTCAGCGTGATTTAACTGTAAGATTAGAATTTTCACCTTTGTGGTCATTGTCTACTGCAGGACCCTATGTGCAATTTACTAACAACTTATTCTTTATTAAAATTATAGAAACTTCCTCTTACTTTCTTAATATTCTATTTATGACTGCTTTTCTTATCAGCATCATCACTTATTTACTCTTATATCAAGACATCCTGTTATTTATCTTAAACATTTTACCTACCTTATAGCTGTTCCTATATGATCCGAATTATCTACAGTTCTCCTAATTCATACGTTCTCAACATTGCTTTACATGTTGGGGACATTTTAAATTTATTAAAACACGTTTTACCTTTAATAAGTGCCCACCCTGGGTACCATACAGGAATACAAATTTATATAAATAATTTTTCTTGAGTATTAACTCAATACTACTTCTGAAACATTATATATGATAATGTAGAGGTTTGGTATAGATATTATTATTTATTATAATTATATAATAATTATATAATATATTACTATTTATATTACATTATTATTTAATATATATATAAATAAATACATAAAATATAATATATTATGCTAATTTTATAATATTAGTATATAATATAAGGTAAGGTGTGTAGAAGTGGGAGGGATGTGTGGATCAATATTTACAAAGGGAAACAATTATTTTTTTTTGGGAGAAGAATGAGGGAGAAAGAAGAAATTTATTTGGTTTTTATGGATTTTGCCAACAGGCTTGAATAGGATTATAGGGAACGCTAGGTGGCAGAGTGTCTAGTCATATATGTGTTGATGTAGCTTCTGAAGGGAATTCAAAAGTATGTTGATGATAGTGAAAGCGTGGTGTAAGTAAATGGAGTCGTAAAGTGATTGTTTACGAATTATTATAGCAAAGTGATGAGCGCAAGATGTGTTGTGTCCTATTCTGGTTATGTCAAATCTTGTATAATGGATGTGGGTTAATGAAAGAATATAGAAGTGGGAGTGGCAGGAGGAAGGTGTTAGCCCTGATGAGAGAATGGAAGATGAGTGGGAGGGGCACTGTTATTCTAGTGCCGGATGATTTTGGTTTTGTGTAGCGGATCTTGAAAAGAGTTAGCGAGAATTTGGTAAGAGAGGATTTTAGGGCAGGGTGTGGGGGGTAAAAGGAGGGGTGTAATGCAAGTGGAGAATTCGTAGATTATAAGAGTAATGATTTGATGCTTGAGACAGTTTGAGGATCCAGGTTCGGTGTGAGTTTATGTTTAGAGTTTGTGAGCGATAAGGCTGGAAACAAGCGTGTTCTTGAAGTTTAAAATATTTAGGATATATGTTTGGAACGGATGATGCAGAAGGATGATGCAGAGTGTAGTAAGAAAAGTTGTGAAATGGCAGTGGAAGGTGGCTGGCTGGCAATTAAAATTGTGGTGTGAATGTTAAGCGGCTACCGTTCTTTGAGTGCGCTATAGGTCTTACGATGAAGGGATGTTGTTACCTGTATTAAATGTAGTAGTAGTGAGACTATGGTCTTGGAAAGAGGTATATATATCTAAGGTTGGTTCAGATGGAACTTAAGGGCATGTAGCATTAGGGTGTGAGAAGAATTGAAAAATGAGGAAAGAGGTATTAAAGAGTTGTTGTGGTGGTGAAGAAAAGGTAAATTGAAGAGAATAAATTGAAAGTACGTTGAATGTTTGATCATTGATTGGGAGGAATGGATGACAGTTGGATTGGTAAATGGATGCATAGCTGTGAGTGTGCTGGATCGACCGCTGGGAGATGAAGGCAAATGGTGGAATGTGATCCGTAAGGAACGTGGAGGAGAGATGTTAGTAGTTTGGTAAGTGCCGAAAGAAAGGTGCTAATAGGGTGAATGGCGGGTTTGGGAGGGTATGGTTGTGGCCCTGCCAAGGGATGAACCCCTCCACTTGACGATATGCCATGGAGGATCCGTCGCGGTCCGGTGAAGCTAATAGTTGGATATAATATATTATATAGTAATATATTATATTATATA